>OFHS01000332.1:34064-47209 GCA_900245855.1 Calvadosia cruxmelitensis
CCTGCGTATGAGCTAACGACGTGAGTCTTGCGTATGAGCTAACGACGTCAGTTTCCTGCGTATGAGCTAACGACGTGAGTCTTGCGTATGAGCAAACGACTGATCTTCAACCATAATAACGACGCGCATCATCAAAATACATTGGCATAAAATCGTGCAATCTGCACATCAGTTAACCAAACATTCTATCTACAATCCATGCTTCATAATAAAACTATCCACTTTAAGCTATCAAAAATACAACGCAACGCTTTCTGGTATATACAATAATCGATTTGTGGGCCACGATGCATTTTTATAATTCTGCGTCCCGTCAAACGAGGCGTTGCCCAAAAGAGGCCAAAGTCTTCCTGCAAGAACCTGTCCAGCCTGCGCCAGCCTCTTGGAGACCGACTCAAGCGAGCCTCTTTAATTCTTTTTCAAGCGAATGAAACTGATCTTTCGTTGTTGTTTGCTTTTATTCGTTGGTTCGCTGAGGAGCAGATTGACGACGCGTCGCTTTGGCAACGGACCGTCTTCGTGATCCATAATCTGCTCGAGGGTAAGCGCATCCTCAGCAGCCTCCTCGTGGATCGGTTTAATCGAAATGTCGCGCACCGCACGAAACTGTCCGCAATTATTCAAATGTTCGTTCTCCAAACGGAAGAAATTCCATACAAATCGCCTTTGGGATAAAACGAGAGAGCCATCATTGAACACGTTTAAGATCCAATCGTGCAATATTGCTTGCCGTAGCTCATCACCGGCAATGACGGCAGACAGACAGACAGACAGACAGACAGACAGACAGACAGACAGACAGACAAACAGACATACTGACTGACTGACAGACTAACTAACTAACAGACAGAGAGACAAACAGACAGTCATCTCATCAAGTCATCAGTTACCTGAACGCCTCTCCAAGGCCAATGCAGACGGTAAATAATTCGTTGTGAATGAATCCTGAGTTGCCGATTGAAACGGTCAGCGTCCACATGAAGCGAAAGATGACGTCAAGAAGCACGGCCAGGTAGTAATACGCCTGCGCGACAAACGAATGCATGAAACCACACCAAAACAGCGACCGTGAAAAACCGTGAAAAGAGGGACACAGGGGACGAAACTAAGGATAAATTGGGCCAATCTGGGCCACATTTAGCTCTTCACCTTGTTGTCGTAAACAATCTGCTCCCTCAGTAGAAAGTTCTCCCCTGCGTTTTTATCGAACAGGCCCCAATCCATGCGTAGATCCCAGAAGAGCGTGTAACAAGTGCCGACGAGCAGTGACGCGATCCAAACGTAGTACATCCAGCCCTGATCATCGCTGGAGCCTGACAAATCACGATAACACGATGAAAGAAACGGTGTTACGATAGATAAGTAGGACGCAGATCAAGAGCCTCTAATGTCACGATTGAATTCCTGATTCAGATTCCAGAGACAAATTTCATCCGACGTCTGTCAAGTCTCACAAGTCGATACCCCGATGGCAATTCCGCCGATAACATTCTCTCTCACTTGCACACATTCAATGATTGTTTCTTTCTTCTGAACTTTTAATTTTGCTGTGACATGATAAGAAGGACTGATGTGACATGAAAACAAGACCAGACACGATTTGATTCTACAATTTATTCGATTTGAAACTATACGGTTCATATGGAAGGCAGAATTTTCCATAAATTCAATATGTTTTCTCCTCTTAGTGTGCAGTGCCTTAGTGATCAAGCAATTTACAGTGTAATTTCATGTTAGTATTTTTGTCTTTGCTAAACATTTCCCTTCGAAAAAATATCATCAGCTTGATTTGCCAAATCTTATACGTTTGGTAATCGCGTGTAGTATAAAAGGATTCGCCGACCAACCGGGCGTGTGTTGGACAAACGAGGAGCTATAGTGAGCAGTTGAAGTGATGAAAATCCAGGAGCATATACTGTACGCTGAATAAATTGCCCGCCTCCGGCTTAAACAAACGAAGGCGTACGATAACCAGCCAGGGTCGCATGTCACAAGCTATGAATGACACCACATTAGCCATCATCTATATTGGATCGATTTATCAAACGAATGACATGACCTGGAACACAAGTCAGATAAACGGACAAATGACACCCAAATAACAGTTGGCTTAGTAACAGAATTCTTAGATCGATAAGGACGCCCCCAAAGAGGTTGCCTTAAATGTTTGTCAACGCCAGCACCCGTTTTGGTGTTCGCACGGGAATACCGCCAAGGGCATCGTAATACGCATTGTGTCTAAAATTCATAATGAAAACATTTCACACCGAGGGGTTTGTTTCATTTGATTTTGCAACGACTTGCCATACATGTCAGGCATCTTCCCCAATTTGTTAAGACATTCGGGGTCAAACAAGTGCCGCTCCATTCCCCTTCTCACCCCTAGCGGAGGCAAGACCTGATTATACGCGGGTGTCACTTTTAAACGGACCTGGTAGTCTTTTTTAGGGTTGGAGTGGAATGTTAGTGCAGCAAAATCACCACAATAATAAAGTACGAATTCTAGATCTAAAGTTGAACGTTAGGAAATTTGAGAAATAAAAGTGACTCGATAGCACAATGCTTCGGGATGAGTTCGAGACAAACTTGGATATCTTAATGTACAGTTTTGGATAAATTTTCAAATCTTCGGAGAACCTGTTTAGTAATCTAGGAGATAATTAGGGGTTAACATTTCACAGGTCTTCCTTCAAACTGACGCGCCCCCGTCTGAGAGTTATTACCCCCAGCCCCCACTCCCAACTCCCCGGGCGCTTTACCTTTTTGTACGACTGCAATGGTCGAGAAGACGGTGACCATCATTGAAGTCATGTACTTGCCAGCATTGACGAGATGAGGCCAACCTTTTCTTGTGTCACGGTATCTCCTGATGCACTGCGCAAATCGCCACCACGCTGGCAACAGTGCTACGATTGGACGGACGATACTACGCGGCTCGCTACAGAAGCCAGCATCTAATTAAAAAAAAAACAAGTATCGGATAACGTGAATACCGGATCAAGTGAATATCGGATAAAGTGAAAAGACATTTCAAAATAACCGGACTCATTTCCATAGGAATCTTTCCTCTGTATAGAATCATTCTTGAACCGACAGCCTGATGTTTACATCGAAACTGTTATCTCAACATCAACATCAATTCCGGCTTTTGTTTACTCTCGCACTCTGCTGCTGAAAATCATGTAAACACTGCAGCTACCCGTAACGATACATTTTGCAGAATAGCGAGAACATTAGTTATCGATATAAAAAAAACGAGTTCTGATGGACATGTCAAGGATAACAGAAGTAGGACTTCTTAAAACATTGAACTAGTTAGTAGTTAGCTCCAGTTAGCACTGTTGCCGACAGATTTTTTTGGTTTGGTACTGCTTCCGTCGACCAGCATCTACCAGTATCTGAAAGATCATTGTAGAAACATTTTGATTTAAATCACGTCCGGCTAGCTCTGCCATCCCCTGATGTTTGTCTAAGAATTAATATCTTTGGTGCAACATTACATGGGGAACTGCTCCAATAAACAGAATTGAGCCTAGGAAACAGTAATGTAAAGCTTTCATCGGATTCTGCCTGTCTCTCTGCATTACTATCTCTTAAATGTATTCTGTCCTTTTGCAGCACACATTTTGAATTTTTTGAACATAACAGTCCAAGTGATAAACGGTAAATTCTTAAACCATTAACCACATGTTCTGTAAAGCAACTGGACTATCCACAGCTACTTAACGAGGATGGTGTGATGCTGCTAAATGTAAGCAGAGGACCTACTCACCATTGCTATTATACCATTCATACGAATAGAAACAGATAAGATATTGAATGTCCTTCAAAGGGATGACCAGACTGTTCAGTTGATCGGCCAGCCAGAAATCAGCAAAGCGGACAGGGTAGTAGGGCGCAGTGACGATGCGAAACTAAGCATAAACAAACAATTCAAACATGAGTCAACAACAACAAGTACACATTCATACAAAACGAACACAAAATCATCGCATCATCCCTTGGCATGCACATTGCAATTTCGCAAGGCACTTACGAGAATCTTGAGCAGCCAAAGCCGCGCCCTGTAGTGAAACGTCTTGGTTGGGTTAACGAGAAATGCGAGTAAACAGCCAGCCAGGGCCAGTGGATGAGCAAGACGAGGGATGTAGTCCTCCGGAGTAAAGAAGAATCCAATGCCGCTCAGACACCAAAGAATGCCAAAGAATGACGCCAACTGAATAAACCACAAAATCAAGCACACTGACACGGTAAAATCAAGAGTTAAAGCAGCTCATATCTAGCAATACAGACTACAAAGACCTGTTTGCCGGCTCACACATAAATATTGGTGCTAGAACGCAGGTAGATATACGTACATAGAGCTCTATTAAGACTACTGATTGTCAAAGCATGAGTTGTAATGCACGCCGAGATGCAAGTGTTTGCAGGCAAAATCAACAAGTCTGGCAACCAAGAGCATTCCTTGAAATTTATCATCAAAGGAAAGAGTACGGTTGCATGAATTGCAAACAAATACATTTCCTGGTCAATAAGCTTATGATATTATACCAAAACGCATTGAGATTGTGGTTAGCGGATCATGCTTGGTCACATATTGATGTCATTTACCCCTGTGTCAGCGGACAATGTGATACTTTTTTATTTAGTTTAATGGTTAAGTTCTCGAGATAAAATAGTACCAGCCAGGGCCGGATTAGAAGAAAGTGGGTCGTAGGCCAAATGGCTCAAGGGTCTATTATTGTCGCCGAAGGCGTTCTAAAAAGGGGTTCCGGGGTCCTCCCCATTCAAACTTTTGGATTTTCTAATCCGGCAAGGGTAATTATATAATTATTACATAATCTCTATATCTATATTTCACAAACGTCTGTCTGTATGTTTGTCTGTCTGTCTGTTCAAAACAAGGCACCTGTCATTCATTAGCAAGTACGGAGTTTCTGACGTTTGGGAAACAACACGGCTCTGGTTGTGCACGGTTTTCAAAACACACCGCGCAGCTCCAATGTTCAAACCAGGTCAAAGTTGAACAATGCAAATTGGTGCAGAATCTAAGGGAGCCGTTTTTCGAAAAGGTCACGTTGGAGCCGAGCTATGTTTTCTGCAAGTTTGACGAAATTATCGCTGTGGAATGGGCACCTTCAATTTGCCTTGCTTGCTTTGGGAACCGTTGCGCTCGAATAGTTCGAAAGGATCAGTTTCAGTCGCTTGGGAGCCGTAGCTGAGCTGAGAAACAATAGGCGGCATTTGACTCAGCATTCGATACTGCTGCTGGGCTAAAACTGAGAACTGTGATTTGTATAGGACTAATTTAACATCCATCCAAATGCGAAGCAACGACACTGGATGCAGCTGCGATAGCAGCGCGGACCAGCTAGTTATAATATATTTCGGTCGTAGGCAGGCTACAACTATGCATAGGCCTACTACGATGGATTGATGCGCTGCTATTTCTACTTATCAGATGTCTAAACTAGAAAAACAAACCTACTACAACTCTAGAAGTTAAAATTAAAATTTAATAACGGAAAATACAAACGTTTGGAAGGCCTATCACTCTGGAAGGGCTGTAGGCATTGGCCTATTGTGCCTAATGGCTAATCCAGCCCTGGTACCAGCAAAAAATGAAATCACAAAATGATGTTACCTTGAGTAGATCCATATACAAGAGATGGTCCCTTGGATCCAATTCAAAGATAAGAATATGATTGACGCCGGCCGTGCTCCATCCATAAACATTGATGCCCAGAAATGCCACCATGATAATGAGCAGGAAGATGCCACGGTACATACGCAGGGCCGGCTCCCACTCAATGCCATTTAGCCTATATACAACTGCAACGTCAAAACCAAACATCAATGCCTAATGCTATGCTGTCATTTAGCACCATGACACATATCAGAGGACAAAGCTTCATCAGGTAGCTTGTCTAGGAATGAAGGGGGGAATAGTCAAAA
The DNA here is from genome assembly GCA_900245855.1 of Calvadosia cruxmelitensis. Taxonomy (NCBI): domain Eukaryota; kingdom Metazoa; phylum Cnidaria; class Staurozoa; order Stauromedusae; family Kishinouyeidae; genus Calvadosia; species Calvadosia cruxmelitensis. The sequence continues at coordinate 40,020 of OFHS01000332.1, forward strand.
AGCAACAAACTGCTCCCCAGAGAAGAGGCCAACGCAATAAAGCGGCGTAACTTGATTACCATATTTCCGAGTCTGGTACTTCAGACCGGTTAGGAGTGATTACTAAACTTTCTTGCAGCCGAAAAATCTGAGGCTGAACTTACATCAATCAGCTTAATATCCTTTTGTTTTCAATCATTCACATAATCGCAAAATGTACTTAAACTATAAAAAAGAAAAAAAGAAAGAATATGGACAAGACGAGGTGCACAGTCCTCAGAAGCCACGAAAAATGTATGCCACATTGCAAAATCCCAAAAGCTGTTGGAGAGTGTATAGTAACACTGACACTCTGCAAAGCAACTTGTGGCGGTCCATAAAAGAAAGGCAGGTCATGAGTCCAATGCTGGTACACGACTTTGTAACGAGGCTCACTCGCATATATAAAAGGAAATTGTTCGTGCAGATTAACAAGGATGCATCAAGCTCAACGGTAGAGCAATCGACCGACAAGCAAGGGGCCGTGGGTTCGACTCCCATGGTGCACTTTAGTTAAACAATCTCATAAAAAGGTGAAACGTCTTACTTGTGATTATGAGAACAACAAACAGAATGAAGAAGCTTCCTGTGAATAGACCACCAAGGAATGACGCTGAATGACTTTGCTGCAAGTAAATAAGAAAAACACAATCACACACTGTTATGACTCCTAAAATACAGAATGTGCGTTCGAAAGAAACAACTGATGTAAGAGACCACTTGCACTAAGAGACCATCATCGTCCTGTCTTAAGAGAACACCAGTTTAAAGAGACTACACATCTTGAGAGACCACCTATCTTGAGAGACCATTTGTCTTACGAGACCATCTGTCTTACGAGACTACCTGTCTTACGAGACTACCTGTCTTACGAGACCATCTGTCTTACGAGATCACCTGTCTTAAGAGAACATTTGCTTCACACGTAGGAAAGCTAGCTCAGCATTTCACTTTTGTTGTGTACCATCAAGAAGTGGAAAACAGCTCATAGCACGGCAGAAGCAGAAACTAGTCCAAGTCATCAAATAACACAATGAGCTTATATAAGCAACAGATAATCATATTTCTCACCCTTTCAGACAATGGCAACACACGCAGACGACTCATGGCTTTACCCCTGTTACCATTTTCCAAGTCGTTGATGAAGATTTCCTATTAACACAATAACAAACAAAGCTGCACTTAGAAGAGCCAGAATAGAAATTTGAAGATGTTTGAGTAAGCAACAGAACAATCTAACAAACCTCAATTTTCAGAATCAGATCGTCAATCTGCTTATTGACAAAAAATGGAGCAGTTTCAATCTTGCTTTGTCGATATTCTAAACCGCTGTTCGTTTTGAACAACTGCAAGGTAAAAACAAAGCAATGAAGATGGATTTTAATAAATCTCTCATATTGTAATAAATAGAACAACAACGTTTTGCAGAAGCAGCACTAACCTTGTCATGCTTTTTAAGGATCTTTCGAAAACCAGTGAAATTCAATTGCTAAAATAAATACAACAGAAATGATTTGAATCTGCTGTGAGTTCAAGCTACAACAACGTCATTATTTGTTTACTAATATTGTAATGCTATCACAACATTAAAAATGACAAACAACACAAAAATAAATAAACATCATACAGTGAAACCTGTCTATAACGGTCACCTCTGGGAACTAAGGAAAATGACCTTTATAGACAGGTGGCCTTTCTGTCCAGGTTGATTTCTACAGAAAGTGTCAATTTTGGAGTTATGAAGAGCGGCCTTTCTACAAAGGTGGCTGCTCTATACAGGTGGCCGCTAATACAGGTTTGACTGTACTGATACGGTTTGTCTTCATGGAGCGCAGTGCTATTCATGAGCCAGGAGTCCAGGACTAACACTCACGTTTACGTCTTGTCTTAACTTGTAAATGATCAATATATATGTGACTTGGGATTTAGTAGCCGGAGACTAAAATCAGTTGCAGGTTCATGAAGAGACTTATTGATAATAATGGATAACGATAATCTTAATGATATTGATAATGACTTAATGATGGATTTGATGCTCTAAGAGCAAATAACATATATGTAAATACACCAGCATCTTGAAAACTTCAATGAAATCCAGAGGATTCTACACTGTAGGCCCATTGGTGCTTTAGAAGATTGCACATATCCTTCACCACTTTGGGGAACGACCACTACGACCATTATGCAAGGAGAATGTTTGCCTTCAAGTTGTGCGGTCAATTGCATCAAGAGACCAATCAAAGCCAGATATTTGTTAAAGCACGCAATATGAGATGGTCAGTGGATCTATTCTACATCAGGACAAGTAAGAAAGAAAGAAAGATATTCGTGTCAGCGTCGCAGGCGAATCTGCTTCGCTATACGAGCGGCGCCGATCCCCGATTCTCAGCCCTTCGGCCGGGAGGGTCTTTCGTACAAGGACAAGTAAGACTCTAATCAATAAAGAATTGATTGAAATTAAAGACTTCTTTACAATGATGGTCAACGTGTAGCAAGCTCGACTAAAATAAGTTACAAAATTTAATGGAGAATGCCAACAACCGACTGTTAACTCCATCAAGCCAACAAATTCAACACCAAACTAGTATTGGAATCTTACTTGAAAATTTTGAATCAAAACTAGACTCAGATAGAACTCGCTAACGGCAAATTTGAGCTCTTTGAGTTTCCGCGAATTCTTTGTCAGGACTTTCTCCGATGACTTTGGACGCAGAGAGACATCTTCTGAGTCAAGTGCCACGTGACTCTGTTTAGATAAATTTGTGTCACCAGCATTGGCGATATCACTTTCCAGTTCATGATATTTACGAGTTGCCTCGGCCAATTTTTCTGAAGGAAAACAATAACATAAAGCGAGACGATGAAATATTTTGACAAAAAAAAACACAAGGTTTTGAACCAATGAGATTGTTTATAAACATTTGTAAAAGGAATCAAGAGACTAGGAAGTCCTGCCAACCTTTTCACTAATTACACTGCACTTGAAATTCCTTCCTAATTACAGTCAAGATTATCTGACAAGACTACCAAATGGGTCAATAAATAATGGATAATCAATACAGGTGGTCATGTAAAAGGGCGGTTGGGCACTAAGATTGGCCGGGCATAATCCCAGACTAAGTCACTAGGGTCATCCAATGTCAGCCAATGGCCTCTTCTGATACATTAATTGGTTCTGTGACCGAGTAGTGTTCATAGCATCGTTCATACGACATTCAGCCTAAGTAGCGGCATGTTATGTGAGTTACTGACCGGCGAAGAATGTGTTGATCTTGGCTAGCTCATGGTCACAGAACATAAAGAAACCATCTTCGTATTTGGCAAAATGACGTCGAATAATGTCTTCATTCACCTCTGCAAATGAATTAATTTGCAATAATTAGAAAACATGCATATCTGATCAGATGTGATGGAAAATGACCGAACTGATCTGTGACGTCAGTGTGGAATTAACAATTATAATGCGCAAACCATCAATCGAAGGGACTTTCTCTTCAGCAGCATAAAGAAACTTTTTCATTTCCTGTGAGATAACAACTTCAATTAATTCAGGCTTAATACGTAAATGAAGCCAATTTGCTGATTAGTTTGGCCTACATATATAGATCAATCTGAATAATTGGCAGTGGTAATTATTTACCACGCATTGGCACACTGAGGCAAATATCAATCTGAGACAATTAACAATTGTCTTCACTGAAATTTGAAGCAGAACTAAAACCTAAATAAGACACTAAGACACTGTAATCACATTAACACCATGTTCTTTGACCACCCCTGTCTGCAAGTCTAATTATTGTTCACACATGTTGGACAACACGACCCAACATGACATCGTTGCTTTATTGCCATCTGTCGTCAAACATGAAATCATGAAAAATACAGAAAATTTATGATTAAATTCCGCAAGTCCGCATGTTTTAGACACGGATTCTAGGCTGCGTCTCACGACATAGAGCCTTGAGCAAATTTCGCAACAATGCCCTTGCTGGTATGTTTCATAGTATGTTGTATTTCTACGTCATAATTGCCATTAAAATTTTGATATTGGTGAATATCTGGATGGTTATACATAAGTTAATTTGAAAGTGAGAAAATCATGCAAGCAATTAAGCTGTCCTTACAATTGTATCTCTACCAGTTGTTCTATTCAGCACAGCTGTAGGCTTAATATCATGACCTGCCTAATATTGTATAAGGTCAAGGGGACAGGTGGTAGACATCTGAGAGATATCTTGCTGGTCTCATATGACAGCTGGAGAGATAGCGGAGATGTCATGAATAAAATGCTGCCAGGCTGAACTGAGATCTTTCGGAAATACTACATAAAACTAATGGCAAGTGGTCAATTCTGCTGTAACTAGCTCAGTTTTTAACTAAATACCACTTCTGCACCTTCAACTCGTGATGAGTAGATTTCCGGTGTAGGTCTACAAACTATTTCTGTTTGTAACGTAGGCCCAATTGTGGCAAACTGACTAGCTTATGAGCCTAGCAACTTATATTCGCATGCAAAGTGGTTAGATAGCGAAGGATAAATAAAAACAGGTCACTAAATATTTCAAGAGAATAGTCAGTTGTTTCTGACCCTCATTAGTCCGAAGTAAGATGCATATCTCGCAATAAACCACGCGGCAAAATGACAAGCAACCTAGAACATACCTCATAGCCAATGTATTGACTGCGCCATTCAGGCGTCAAATGCGAAGCAAGATGCTCCGTAAAGCGCATCCTGGCACATAAAAATAACTATGGTAGACAGTAGGTGAATGAGTAGCACGTTTGTCAACCGAAAGACGGCTAAATAGGGACAAACGAGCCCGATAAACTGCAGTTGATTCAGGTTTTCATGCAACTCACGCCATGTTATGGTTCAGTTGGACGACCTCGCTTCGAGACTAATGAGATACAATAAGAGGATAGAGATCGGTGTGCCCCGTTTAGACTTTTTACACTTGGTTCAGTCACACCGCAGACATTCCCTGAATTAAATGTTTTCTTTGGGCTGTACTTCAATAGGAAAATACGGTGGCCCACAAGTGCAGAACACAAATCTCGAAATCGGAACACAAAACATAAAGTTGGAACACACACAAAAATTGGTATACAAAACTCGAAGACGGAACACAAAACATATCAAGACTCAAATAAATGACAGTATAGTCATTATGCGTTCTTAAATTTTGTTCTTTGAAAGGACAGAATTTTAAAAACAGGATTATTCTGAAGTTCAAGCTTGTGAAAATCAAGCCTGGGCTTAATTCCATCGGTTCCTGTTCAAAAGTATTTATACTCTTCTCTCCAAGAGGCACAACTTCCAAACCGAAATAATGGATGGAAGAAATCTTACATTTGAATCATAGTCTATGAAATATACAATATTACATTAAAGATGCATGAGTGCTAGCTACATTCCTCTCCGAACAAATTCCTAATTTCCTGTTTTACATTTTCTATTTCTAATACCGTAATTTCGTGGCGCAAAACGCTGCGCTGTACTTGTATAAGATCATGAACAGTTCCAGCATAATTCAAACAGGTTATTTCAATCGAACATCGCATTTGTACAGAAACATAAAGTTTCAACACACCTTATTTTTGCATCTCTTTATAATTTTTCCAATACTCATTCACCGTTCACAGGATTATCCCCACGAAGCCTTAATAAAATGTTTTTACAGTAATTTTGCTTTGTAGTATTCTCAATACAATTCCAATGATTAAAACAAGAATCGAATAAAGAAATCTGCTCCAAAATTGTATTTAATTAAGAACTACATGACTCAATTAATCAAACTAATCTATCAGCTACGTCAAATTAGACACTGGCTCCCATCACCCACTATCATTGGATAAATTTCAAATAGTTTAAAATGGCAGTCACCGGACGAAGACAAGCGGGAAATTACATGGCAGTTTGCTTGTCGATCATAATCATATCACACTGCGTTCATTGGGTCAGTGTTTAAATATTTCATGACGCAGCCAATCAAATGAATGCTGCCAGTCACTAGTAGCTGCACGTGCTCAGCATGCGCTAGTCCTGGATGTCGATTGGTTACGTTGCTATTTAGTTCTGTATCTTTGAATCGAGGCAGCCAATCGATAGCTTGCGATACTGTTGGTATGACCTCCGTACGAGGCGATCGTGAGTTTGATTCCGTTTGGTTTTCAGAGGCATGCAAGGCCAACCACGCATTGTTGTTTAATTCGCACCATCCAAGTTGCATTTCTCTCGTCACGGTGTAATTGGTCGTATCTTGAATAAAAACAACAAACGTAAGCCATGGGGATATCATATCAGCAAGATAAGAACAAAATACAGTGAAACCTGTCTATAACGGTCACCTCTGGGACCTGAGAAAAATGACCTTTATAGACAGGTGACCTTTCTGTTCAGGTTGATTTCTATAGAAAGTGTCATTTGGGGGTTATAAAGAGTGGCCTTTATACACAGGTGGCTTCTTTATAGAGGTGACCGCTAATTAATACAGCTTTGACTGTATCTTGCTGAAGGCACAAATTATTATGACCACAATTGAACACGCATCGCAAATCGAACGTAGGAAAAGTTTCAGTGAAACAAGCTGACAGTAAAATATGTACATTGAACAATGCAATAAAGGTATTCCAACAAAGCTAATTTAAATGGTTCAATGTAAGCTTCACTAATCAATGATGATAATGGTGATAATTACTATTAGGAAAGGCACAACAAGGGTCATCGCAATTGTACAACACTTTTTATAAGAACCATTAATCAGCTTCCTGTTCAGGCTCAGATCATGTCTTATTTTGGATAGTGCAATCATACGATGTCATAGATTTCGATAAACTCCGCAGAAATTACACTAAATTCAAAGTACTCCTTCAGCAAGTAAGCTTCTTTGCAGCCTCAATTATATTCCTACAGTCAAACCTGCATTAGCAACCACCTTTATAGAGCAGCCACCTGTGTACAAATGCCACTCTTCCTAACCCCAAAGTAATACTTTCTACAGAAATCAACCTGAACAGAACGGCTACCTGTCTATAAAGTTCATTTTCCTCAGGTCTCAGAGGTGACCATTATAGACAGGTTTCACCGTGCCGGGTGTAATAGAGAGAGAGAGAGAGAGAGAGAGATAGTATATTTGAGACATATAAACGGAGAATACAAGCGCTAATTGCAT
>OFHS01000333.1:0-13665 GCA_900245855.1 Calvadosia cruxmelitensis
TGCTTATATTAACATGCACGTTAGCGCACACGCATGAATAATGACAAAGGTGGTTGGGGTGCTCCGCTGAAAGTAAGACGATGAAGGAGAGAAATGGGAACGACGAGGGAGGATCGATACGATGGAGGTGGAATGAGCGGCAAGTGACCAGGTGCGACGTCTGCAGACGGCGCAGCAATCGTCCTGGCGCTGCAGCGGACGGTGGGTGATGTGATGCACCACAGTCCGGCGTCGACGGGACGATTGCAACAGTGGTCGCTCTCTGCCCGCTGTGACGGACTCCGGCCCCGAGTCATGTGGATATGGCAAAGCCTCCAATACGTCAACTTACTGGGGGGTCTCTCTCTCTCTCTCTCAGTTCAGGTGGCTCACAATGAGCTGCTGTGACCAGTAATCTGGGGGGTAGAGCTCCAGTAAATAATGATATCCTCTGCGCAAGATCATGCTTCTTTACAGCTGAGATTGAATGCATGACCAGATTAAAAAGTACTGCAGATGTATTCATTGACTTGATGATAAATAAGTATTTATTGCATTTTTGGTAACAAATTAAAACGCCTAGTACTCCTTGCGACCTTACCGAATTTGATGTCCTTGTTGTAGCATCGCCAGCCACTAAACGTTTCCTTTCTGTAAAGGTCAAACGACGCCAATCACTCTCCTGTAACTCCTCTTGTATAGAATGTTCTTATTTCTTCATTTTCACCCGTAGCCATCACTAAACAATGCTTTTATTATCAGAAATTGTTGTCATTTTACTTCAGTCCAAGTGCCGCACGGCGCACTGCAATACCAAAGGATCGATGTTGACCATGATCTGATGCTGCCCGACCGTCAGCAACCCCTTAAGCAACCCCCCATCCCCCAGGCAATGACCTTGCCCCACAATGCACTGGTCTGTCCACAACGGTAGCTCGTAGAAAAGGTCTGAGTAGGTCTCACACAGACACACAAACTGTTATTTCAAGAGCACAATTTCACAACCCTTGTTGTTTATGGAATTCTCCGTTTGTCTGGATTGTTAATATAAATTATTATGGGATCTTTACAAGCATTACGTGTCTTACAGCGTGCTGCTTCACTTACAAAGTCTCCGCTCTTGAATGCAATGACTGCAAGCTCGCGCATGAGACGATATCATGCACTGGCATCACTGCCAGAAACTCATGAAATGCTACGAAGTACATGTAGGGATTTTGCTGACAAAGAATTAAAACCGTTGGCAGGAAAGTTCGATAAAGAAGGAACCTTTCCTAAAGAATTGGTAACTTCATAATTTATTGTCAACGCTTGTTGTTGTTGTCTAGAGAGCTCTTGAGATAGCGATTGTTTGATATTATTTTTATACAAGGTTTTGTAACTTACGAGCAGGGCTGTAAAATTACTCATACATCAATAATTAATTACGACCAAAAATCCAAAATTACTTGGCTTGGAAAGTAATTAATTCCTGGTGTCAATTACTTGAAATAAAAAGTAAGTAATTGCTAGCTAAACATTAATTGAAAAAAAAAGTAGTTTTCAATCAAATTACTATTTACATTTTCTTTAAAAGAATAACAGCAATTGAAAATTGTTACAGGACTGGCTAACTGCTTTTTGAAGCCAAATTATTCTGTTCCTGATTTTTGCTAAACTTCTTCTTGTAAGTAGAGCAATTTCCCTACTTTTGAGAATGCCGCACTTGCTCCAAAGACCACAGGATGCGTGATGAGATAAGTTGACCACAGCCACTTGAGATTTCAAGAAGCGAGTTCAGTGAAAGCAGCACGAAGTTGTGGGGAAAATGCTATCGAGATGGACAAAATACGAAGTTTACCATGTTAAACCTACTTTAAAAAGAACAATTTTAGGCAAACAACAAGCCTATAGATGTGAGGTTACTGTGTGTCAAAATGGTTTCTGTCAAATGCGTGAGAACAGCAGCTCAAATTTTTCAATTTGAAAGAAGGGAAATTTCCCATATTAGCTTTGTTAGCAATTCCGGCCTGCGTTCCGACCTCCACCCCTTTTTTGATGGTAGTAAATATTTTCAGAAGTCGATGTTTAGAGGTCAATATCTCTGGTTCTCAGTGTCTCAATGAAAAAAAAAATTTTTTTTGCCAATCGTATTTGCTCGTCGAGCTCTATCCACATGTGAAATATCGAATTTGGTGGCACTATAGCACTTTAAAACAGTTACAGTGCAACTTGTCTTTAACGGTCACATTTGGGACCTGCGAAAAATGGCCTTTATAGACAGGTGGCCTTTCTGTCCAGGTTGATTTCTATAGAAAATGTCATTTTTTGGATTACGAAGAGGCCTCTATGCACTGGTGGCTGTTCTATAGAGGTGGCCCCTAATACGGGTTTGACTGTACTATGTAAATATTGTTTATATGTCTTGAAATTCCCTGCTCTCTCTCTCTCTCTCTCTTTATGCGGCGAATCTCCATGTAAAATATTTCACATATTAGATTGTAGCAAGATCTCAACTTATGTACAGTTTGTTAAGTCAATTGAGAGCTGAGCAAAGTTAGATATAACAACAATTTTATTAGACTACTACTATTATAAACAAACAATTGCATTATGTTATTTACAAATTATTATGTACTAATGATCTGCCTTGAAATGGGCGAAATACATCACATGAACTCTCTCTCTCTAAGTGGTTACCTCTGTGATTTTGTCAGGTGAAAGCTCTTGGTGACCTTGGTGTTATGGCTGTCGATGTCAGTGAAGAAGAAGGAGGAGCTGGATTTGACTACCTTGCTTACGCTGTTATTATGGAAGAAATTAGTCGAGGGTGTGCGTCTGCCGGTGTTATTGTCAGTGTCAACAACGTAAGTGTCATGATCATCCATCAAATTTGAAGCCAGTTTCAACAATTGCAAAACAGTTCTAGTCAGCAAAAATTCTATCACGTATTTGTAAGCATGGTTGTCTTTATTTTATTTGCAAGTTTATGTAGTCCTACTAACACTTGCTGTGCATTTAATTCCTCTTGAACTAATGTTTGGTATGGTAATTCAAAATCAAAAGTAATCATGATGGTAGTTGGTTATTATTTGAATGGCAAATTAGAAATTACTACAATGGAGCAGTGCATGATTCTCTATGGTTTTCTATTTTCACAAACAATCCTGCATTTGCACTTAGGCTGATCAACCTTTCAGCATTTCAACATTTCTTGATCACACAAAAGCAATGATGTGCTTCGTCTCTTGTATTCTATTTTATCTGAACTTGTCACCATTAGCTGCAGTTTTGTTATCGACCTGCTTAAATTTATTTTGTAGCTTTCAGCTGTTTGCCAGGGCTTTTTCCTCTCTCTCAGTGGATAGCAGTCGTTGTAAAAATTCTTGTGATAAGCTATAATGTTTTGAACGATATGAAGTAGTAGTATGTGACGTCTTGCTGGCGAGGGCAAGGTATGTCAGTGTTACCGCGGGGTCCTTGCAAACCCCGCAATCCCCGCGAACCCTGCAACATGGCGTGAATTTCAATTATTTTGCGGGGTAAACCCCGCTAAGGTGTCCCACATCAACCCCGCACCCCGCAAAGAACTCCCCGCATTTTCGCGGGGTCGGCGCCAAAATTTAAGAAACAATTCATTGAATTCAAAGAAAGGATAATTGGCCAACTGGTTGTTGACATAGGTGTGAAACAGTTTGTAGGGTGACAATCTGGAATGAATTGACTACCGTAGAACTGTCGAGGTGACTGTTGTGTTTCAAGTGTTTACAGGGTTTTCAAGCTCACGCTACAGAGGGATCATGGCACGGCAGAAACTGCAATGAACGTTGTTTTATCGAACCGTGTCTGCTTGAACAGCAGATGCCGGTGCAGAATGTAATTCCGATCACGGTCCTTCAGTCTCGGCAACAAATCTTCTGTGCTTCCTTGAATGCTTGAACAATAATCGTTTGAATAGGATATCCTTCGTTTCGACACATCACTTGACGGTTGCGAAATGGTTACCGCGCATCATTATAACCAGGCTACTCATTATTTTGTTTTTCAGCCTTCTAGTGTGATTCGAGTTTTTTGCATACTCTGCAGGCTGCAGTAAGTCGTTTAACATCTTCCACAGGATAAGGGAGATTGCGACTGCGAATGAAATGCAGCATGCGTGTAACTCCGGGGTGACAAAGAAGGTAATGCAATTTAGAGATGAACCGATTGATCGGAAAATAATCGGTTTTGCCGATTAACGGCCCATTTTTAAGATCGGTATTCGGCCGATGTTTTTTAAAAATAATTGGTTGTTTTTTATTTTCATCCTCTGTTTTTCTCTAAAAAGAAACACAACAAACACAAAATGTTCTCACCAGAATGCTTTCCAGGCACTGTTCTCTGGCACGTCCGCATAACACGAGAACCAATCAGTATCAAGTGTCATTGTAAAGCCGATTGTTCTGTCTACGTTGAAAAAGACGGTGCAAGTTGTGTCAGTTGTTTAGTGAGAGAAGTCGAAGCAATTAGGATGGAGAAAGCCAATGCGAGCAGTGTTTGGAAGTATTTCAAAGTTTCTGAAGACGACAAGTCCAAGGCTTTTTGCTTGCTTTGCAAAAGCGAAGGTGTGACCAAACAACTCTCACGCGGCGGTCGAGAAGCAACGAAGTTTACTACTACGAATCTGCGGAACCACGTGAAGTGCAAGCATGCAACAAAATATGTGACCGCTGCTGTCAGAATCTGACTTTGTGAGGTCGAACTAATTTTCCATAATAAACCCGCGAAGTGAGAATTTGAATTCCGATGGCCCCCCGCACGGATTTCTGTTTTCATCGCGGATTGGGTAATTCATGTGTGAACTTCAACGTGGGCAAGTTAATTTTTGCATCAGAAAAACAATAACGCTTTCAAATCGCCATTCAAATGCGTTACCAGGGGCCATTCTTGATTGCCGCCATTGTCGTCGAATGCCCCTCCAGCTAAAGATTGCTGCAGTGTTACGAGTTGTTTTGCAAGAACGGAAGGAGAAAAATATCATTTAATTTATCCTATCGACAGTGCCGGGTACTATTTGTGTTTTATTGGACCAAAGATTTGAACCATTTTGGACTAAACGGCGAGTTTGTTGTAGCTGTTTGAGTGCTGACCCGAACCATGGACACAAGCCGCTCTCCAACTCAAAGCATTTGGAAGTTTAGAGTCTGCAAGAAAGTATCCGCTATTCGGATGGGCTTCACTATTTTGTGAAGTTGTGACTCGAGACAAATAAATGAACTTGTCTATCGATTATGATGGCTTTGGATGTTTGCATTAATGTTCCTTCGGCTTTCCAAACTAAAGAATCGAGGAGCAGAAATCGACAACGTCGCTGTTCGTTTCGTAGCCTCACTGTGCCAGCCTTTCCTGCAAAGCGATGTTGTCAAACGCCTGCTACGAACTATCAATCAATCCCTATACCCAGGAATAGAGAAAGAAATTGGCTGTTTTGCTTGCAAGGTTCAAGATTCAAGAAGGTAAGCCTCGCTTGGTGATTCGTGCTGAAAGGTGTCAGCATTCTAGGTGTTGAACGTGTTGCTCGACGTTGTTATTGGTGTAGTTGCCGATGGTATTTGTTTGGATTGTTACCAGTTGTATCAGGCCGGCAAAGCGAAAAAATGTTGTGTATGTTCCGTATTACAGACGGCCTGTTTTGCAATCATTATGTTTGCTTACATTTTGCAGGAAGTTGTTATTCAACGCGAAAAAGTGGCCTTCCTGGAATTATCGGTTGTTCCAGCTTGTCTGGAAAGACAAAGACAGGCTGCTTCAGGAATATTGCAAGAGATTGTGTAAAGACATCGTTCATGAACGTTTAGACACCGCGTGTTTCATCTGTCTTTAGCTCTGAGAATAGTTACCTCTGTAAATTGTAACCAGCAAGTTTAGTGTTTTGTACTGCATTTCTATGTGTTGTTCAACCCCCCAAAAAGGTCAAAAGATCATTTAATTTCACCCCAGATGAATGCCTGATAGACTCTCAATGTTTTATTTTGTAATTGTATAAGTTTTCATTGGAAGTGGTACTCAATAATATCCCGTTGCTAAGGTGTCTTTCTTGGAAAGTGTGTTCTCAACTTCAACGTTCGTTTTCTCGGAAGTTGTGTTTTCGATTTCCGTCGCAAGTTGATTTGCATTTTTCTTTGTAAAATATGCTATACTCATCGGATTGAAAACCGATTGAACCATTTGAAAGCCCATAAAATGTTGCATGCGCTGGTGTGAAAAACTCAATTTCGAAAATCACCTCACGAAGTCAGGTTTTGACAGCAGGGGTCACATATCTAGAACTTGTGGCTGCTGAGAAGGATAGCCCTAAACGGAGGCACGAGGAAGATGAATCGGGATCGACAACAACAATAAGGATAAAGATAAAGCAACAGATGTCGCTAAAGGGTAGTTTCGCTGCAGCACAGTCGTGGGATATCGACAGCGTTCCAGCAAGGACGATCACGAAATTGATCGGCGAAATGATGGCAGTGGACAACCAACCTTTCATGATAGTTGAAGACATTGGATTTCATTGTCTGTTGAAGCATATCGCCCCAAGATATCAACTTCCAACTCGGCAACACTTTAGCAAGAAAGTCATCCCAGAACTCGTGAAGCGGTGCAAGTCAGCAGTTGGTGAACGTTTGAAGGCAGCTGACCATCTGTCGTTCACGACAGATATTTGGACATGCAAATTCACAAACGATCCTTACATAAGTCTTACAGCACATTGGACTCTGCTTGATTCATCATGCCTGTATTCGTATGCTCTGCACTTGAGCCATTTTCCTGGGAGTCATACGGCACAGGCGATCGCCAACACATTCAAAGTCATGCTAGACGAATGGCAAATCAACAGCAAACGATGTCATCTGGTAATGACCGACAACGCATCGAATATGTTCAATGCTGTCCAACAGGCTGGCTTAGACCGACTACCTTGTTTTCTGCACACACTGCAGCTGGTCTTGAAGGATGGCTTGTTCGCCCAGAGAAGTGTGAACGACATGATCACGCGCAGTCGTCGCATTGTGACTCACTTCAACAGCTCGGCGGTTGCGTGTAACCGGCTCAAGGAAATACAAGTCGAAGTTGGCCTCAATGAAAAGAAGCTTGTCCAAGACGTGGCAACACGGTAAGAAACCAGTCAAACAGAGAAATCAAATTTTGAAAGGCAAGTTCATGGAATATTTAGGAACTTATTTCTGTGTTATTTTTTTGTCATTCATTCAGGTGGAACTCGACGTACATGATGCTCAACCGCCTGCTGGAGATGAAGCGTGCTGTCGTTATTTACATTTCCGAGTCAGCAGTCGACCAATTCCAACTTTCTGCAAACGAGTGGAATTTGATGGAGAAAATTGTCCTCCTTCTCCAACCGTTCGACGAAATCACGAGATTGATGAATCACGGCAACACTTGCGCTTCAGAAATTGTTCCTGCCGTTGCAGTCCTTGACAAGTTTCTGAGCAAAGATTCCTCAGATGCCACTCGTGGTGTAAACACCATCCGCGAAGAGCTACGGGATTCTTTAAGAAAACGATTTGCGCCGATTGTGGACAATGACGTTTGTGTTGTGGCAACACTTGTTGACCCGCGCTTCAAGGGCAAGTTCTTCGACAGCGACAAGCGTGAGACTGTTATTGACGAAATTGCCAAGTTCTCGCCAGAGACAGTCCAAGAAGACGCTGAAGCCGTAGATGCGGATGGCCCTGTCGCCCACTGTGAGCAAGATACCAACAACGAGCTGTGGTCTTGCTTCGACGAAATTGTGGACGGTCGAACCACTACGTCTGCGCCAAACAGTGTCGAGGTCGAAGTTAGTTCATACTTGTCTGCTGTGCTGGAACCCAGGCGCTCTTGTCCATACACGTGATGGTCACAGAAAAGGACCTACTCCTGCCTCAAGCGTTGCTTCTGAGCGATTCTTCAGCGAGGCCGGCAACATTGCCACGGACAAACGGAACAGACTGACCCCAAACAAATCAGAGGAGATGCTTTTTATGCATTTCAATTTGCCACGACTGGGATTCCAGTATTAGTTAACTATTGATAGGCCTACTGGCAGTTTGTTTTGCAACGTTGAATGTGTTGTGCTATTTTGCTGTCAAAGAATTTGTCCAACTATTTATTTCCCATGTGTGTTTATTCGTTTCCACTATTTTGCTGTTGTGCTGTTCCTTTGTCTGGTTTTGGGTGAAAACGCGGGTGTAGCAAAAATCGGTTTAACAGATTTAGTCGGCCGATTATGGGCTTATAATCGGTAAAAATAATGGGCATATTCCTTGATCGGTTCATCTCTAATGCAATTCTTGCAGCGAACTGGAATTTGTAGATGCACTTGAGATCCGAGATAAAGCATCAGCTGGGCCATTGTCCTTTCCAAGGCGATAGGAGATATCAAAACTGTAGCAGGATAGCTCGATCCGCCAACGCTGTATCTTATCGTTCTTTATTTTACCAGCATGGCTGGGGTTCAGCATAAAGGAGACAGATTGCTGGTCAGTAACCAGGTTGAAGTGACAGCCTGACAAGTAATGATGCCATTTTCGGATGGCCTCGACAATAGCATACACCTCTTTCTCTACAGATGAATGCTTTCTTTCTGCCATTGTCAGTGTTCTAGAGAAGAAGGCTACTAGTTTACCATTTTGATTCAGTGTTGCTGCGATAGAAAACTCAGAAACATCTGTTTCAACAACAAAAGGATGATCTTCGTTAATAGACTGAGAGCAGCATCAGCAATTACTCCTTTCAATGTTTCAAAAGCTTCCATTGCCTCGGGACACGACGGAAAGCAGTTAGTCTAAATAAGTGGACGAATGCAGTCTGAGTACTTTGGTATCCACTGGGAATAGTATGCAAACAGGCCAGTTACACGACGTAGCTCATTCATGCTGGAAGGTGCTTTCAGTTCCTGAAGTGGCAGTAATCGATCTGGGTCAGGTTTTATTTGTCCATTAGATATCTCATAGCCCAGAAGTCTGATATTGTTGGTGGAGAATACGCTCTTGTTCCTGTTTACAGTCAAGTGGATTTTGTCTGCGACGGACATAAATTTTGCAAGATTAGCGTCGTGCTCTTCCTTTGTTTTGCCACATATTGTGATGTCATCGAGGTAGGCATAAGTATCTGTGAGATGGTTCTCCTTGATAATCTCGTTGACGATGCGTTGGAAACATGCTATCCGTCGGTGACCCCAAAGGGTATGCGGCAAAACTGGTAAAGCTGACCACAAGCCTCAAAAGCAGTGTAGGGTTTATCTGATTCCTTGATGGGGACCTGATGGTAGTCCGACTTTAATCGATAACACTAAAGTACTGGTAGTTTGCAACTGTATTTACTAGTTTGTCAATCCTTGGCAAGGAGTAGGCATCCAGTTGAGTGTAGCGATTGATCGTTTGTGAGTAATCTACTACCATTCTTTTCTTATGTCTCTCGTTTGTGGTGACAGGTACCTGGGCTCTCCATGGTGACATACTCTTCTCAATGATTCCTTCCTCAAGGAGTCGCTGTACTTCCGCTGCAATAAAGGATTTATCTGGTGCACTGAATCTGCGAGACTTTGTTGCGATTGGCTTGGCATCGTCAGCAATGTTGGCAAATAACGAAGGGGAAGACACACTTAATGCCGTCAGTGCACATGTGATCTTGAGTGGTGCTCTCTTTCCACCATATTCAAAATGAACACTCTCGTGTTGTTGCAAGAAATCTGTCCCTAAAATGATATCTGAGCACAGTCCAGGCAATATAGAGACTTCAACAAGAGGGTAATTTACATTTTCCAGCTCCACGTTAATAGACACAGAACTATCTACCTTCACGTGTAGGTTAGAGGTAGCCATATACACCAACGATGGTTTGGATTTATGTTTTAAGTTCAATTTACCAGCTAGGGAGGGTGATATGAAGTTTTCATAGCTCTCAGTGTCCAGCAAAGCCTTAGCAAATACGCTATTGATTTTGACCTCCTTTTCTGTTTTAACAGACTTTCTAGTAACTGCCAATGTAGAAGATTGCATGACTGCAGTACTAGTTACTTTCTTGTCTGAGTTACAAACATGAGAGAAATGACCTTTCTTGGAGCAATTGTGGCACAGTGAATTCTTAGCCAGGCAGTACTGACGTGGATGACGCTTTCCTCCGCAGAAGAAACATTTACCACTTTGCTTGGATATTGCAGCAACTTGAATTTCATTTTCTTCATTCACTTCTGCAGTTGGTTCTACAGAGGCTGTTATAGATTGACCATTATGGTTTAGCCTCTCTTCGGAAAACAAAATGGGAGCAACACAACTTTCACAACAACCACATGCAATAGAGCATAAAAGTCCGTGTTTTCGACAGCTGCACCGAAGGTTGCTACAATCAGTTGTGCAGTTGCATCTGATGACTTTCAGGAGATCGCTTGGTGCTGCTGGTAGATGTTTCATCACTGGAACATAGCGTTGGCCGGTATGTCACCATCCCCATTCATCTGGTGATAACTATGACAATGCTCCATCCATCCACACGTGCTCTTGCAAGTACGTGCGAAGGCTATTGTACACAGTGGCTGCTGATGTTGGTGGTAAACTCTGTGGCCGGATTTGGGTAGTTGATGTCGCAACTTTCTCCATATATTTCCCATAGCGCATCTGATCTAAACTCTGCTGTGGGCTTCCACTCAGCAAACATACAATTGCCCTTTCTCCTGCTTTTACAATCTCCTCTCTCGTGGAGTTCTCAGACATGAAAACAGCACTTTGATTTTGTAAATGACTATTTGTGATAAACTTTCGCAATGCCACACCTTTTCCAACACCATAAACGCAAGAAGTGGTGTCACATCCAAGTATAGCATGAATAAAGAGAATATTGTCGCACACAAGTGTACCAAGTTGTGTCTTCACAAATTTGATGTTCCACTGTCGATTCTTTGAAGATGCTTGCTTGGGTTTTGGGCAGAAGAAAATGTCATGTGATGCCATGTCTGCATGGTACAACAACAAGACAAGCAAGTCTATATCATCTCCGACTAAGGTTGTTACCTTTGCTTTAGCACTTTCAACTGCCTTCAACACAATCATGAGGTCAGCGTCTCCATCATCATGATAGATCTTCCACTTTGCCTCGGCAAGATGCTTGCCAAGAAGATGTACAAACGCTTGTTTGTTTTTGGAATTGCCAAGAAAGTTCTCTTTCTTGAAAGAAATCTTCATCTCGCCAGTAAAAATAACTGTTGTGCAGGTCTTCCCTGAAGTTCTTCTCTGTTGGGTCATGTCCTTCGTAGATGGATTAGTGTAACCATAAAAAACAATGATAGGTGTGCCGTACCTTGTTGTCACATAGTTGCAGTACACTCTGCAAATGTCGCTGTAAGTTGGACAACCTTTAGGCCAAGGATCACTGTGAAGCAATGCCCCTCCATCAAGCACAAACTGTGTATCAACATTGAAATTAGTTCCTGAATCAGAGGCATTTGTCTTCGACCAAATGGCATCAGCAAGAGCAGGTTTTTGGGCTGCCCTCTTGAGTTCAAATGACTCAAACAAAGCACACGGGTAGCTACACAGTTCATAGCGGAACATTTCCTCAATGCTTTCTAGCGATCTGGAAGCAATAACTAATCGTTGAAATAGCAGTAGAGGGTCAACACGTATCACTTCACCATCAACTTGAGGTAGTGTCTTTGCGTCAAGAGTAACTGCTTGCTTGCTACTTTTGAACGTAAAGTCTGAAACTTCTTTCCCCTCCATGGAATTCAAGATTTGAAGCCTACTTCATGGGAAGTATCGACATTGACTGAAGCTCCTGCAGTGACTCCATTCATAATGTTGATTAGCTCCTGGTCTAAAGGGTTCCTCTCGACCAGAATGGAATTCAGCACAGAAGTATCCTTCATGTCACGCTTTTGCCTTGCAACTGACAGATCTTTATTTTGCTCACTTGTGTTAAAATTGACATCAGTGAGATCTAGCATAGATTTGTTGTATTCTGCACATGCCGGCATAGACAGGAGCCACACCAAGCGCTGTTGTTCTGTCATGCCTCGGCCTCTTGTCAAGCCACCTGAAGTCTCCATACTGCGCATCAGTACCTGTTCAATAACTACGTCGGTAGATAGCCCTGCCCACTCTCGCTCGCTCCTTCGCACAACATGAAAACCATCTTGAAACTTCTGATACACAGTGGGATGGTGAACTTGTAGATCATTCATTTCCTGAAGGTAAATCCAGCCTGACTTTATATATAGGTTATGGCCTGATGCCGCAAGCTATGGCAACATATCAAACGTAGCTTGCAAATGGAGATCCCAGTTGCCTGTTCTTTCTGCTTTGATGAGCTTACGGAGAATTCCTACCATCTCTAATTAATAGGGCATCGCATTTCCGAGAAATTTCATTCCCGGTTTCCCGGTTTTGAAAACCGGGACTCGAACGAGTCCCGAAATTCGCTTCTATTGTTTAAATGCAAGGAATTTTGAATTTAACTCTACTTTGTTTAGCCTATTGTATTTTTCAGCCTTTACGAATACACTGTGCTTTGTCTCAACGCCAAAATCAAACAATGCGGAATTGACGACAGCATTGACGAGTTCAGTTGTTTTCAACCCCAAACATCGGAATAAGACGTGATTTTATCAAACGCAGACGAATTCCCAGAAACAACACATCATAGCAAATAGCAGCCATTATCTTACGTTAATGGTCATGTTACAACAATTGAAGAATATAATTAGTTTTGGTAATACAATAAAACGGCGGAATGCGTAAAAAATGCGTAAATCGATTAAACATTTAACCAGCCACTTGACAAATAACCGATGAGTCCACATTGTTTACACAGCTGTTTGGACGCCTTAGCAAGGAAAACGAGCTGATTCACACGACTGGGGTGAAGGCAATTTCTCAGCGATGAAACGATGTGACCAGCTGTGGAAAACACACGTTCCGAGGAGGCGGAGCTAGCAGGAATCGCCAAGAATTTCCGTGCTAATTTGGCGAGGTAAGGATAGCTTGCTCGCCTCTGACGCCACCAAGTCAAGCTCGGCGTTTTGTCTAGCCCGCTGTTGCCTTCAACATCCAAGCTTGGGGCCAATTTGTATGCCTTTAATTCCGCTTCTGCCTGTTCACGAGGATGACCAGCAGCGCCAGCAGCCGGTTGCTGTTCAGATGGCAAGCCGGCGGATCCAGACAACAAGATTGACAGTGCCGATTTCTTGAGGGGCGGTGCATCCTGTTCGTCTGTCTCACTGTCGTCAACGGCTATCAACGCCTCATCAGGTTCTTCCACCGGTTGTTGTTTGCCAATTCTGATTGCTGCCTCCAGTAACTCCAAGATCTTCGACCAAGTAGCATCGCTCGACAATTTCTTGTATCTAAAGAATACGAGGCGACGAGTACAAAGAAAATGTCAAACAAATGAAGTAACTGTGTATTAATCAGCTGCAGTAAAGCGATAACGAAATGTGGACCGCTAAAATGTAACATCAATGCTTAATCCCCATAGTTGTCAATGAGATTATATTTGAATTACGACAGTGACATGTGCAAGCCATATAAATAGTCTTACCTTGGATCTAGTGCTGTTGCTAAGTATGATGCAGATTCTCTAATCTCCAAATCATTGTCCAGAAACCGATCACACAGATTTTCCACGAGCTGCTTTTTAAAATTCTGAGAAGCAACAGAATCATCATCGCTTGGGGCCAAATGC
>OFHS01000333.1:14114-24347 GCA_900245855.1 Calvadosia cruxmelitensis
AAGCCCCTGCAGTCAATCGCTGCACTGCTCTGTCGGCGAGCGCGTCGTTTATGGCCAATTGAAGTGTTTGAGCTGCACACGGTATGTCCTCGCCTCCAACAGCTGCACCCAATTCTTTGACGTTAGAAGCGTTATCGTGGACAACTCCACTCACTTTTTCGTCAATTCCCCACTCTTCCAGTATCTCTCCTAGCTTTTCCCCAATGTTTTCGGCTGTGTGATGATTCTTCATCTCGACTGTCTCTATCACAGCTGTGTTCAGCTGGAAATCATTGCTGATCCAGTGGCAAGTTGCAGTGACGTAAGACTCATTTGCATTTGATGTCCACATGTCAGCTGTGATCGCCATTTCACTTTTGCACCTAGCAATTTTACTTTTTAGTGCCTCTTTCTTTTCTTCGTAAAGAGACGTAACCCTTCGTGCAATTGTGTCGGCGCTGGGAACGGTGAAACTTGGTGCAATGACTTGCATGAATTCTTTAAATCCACGACCTTCCACGACCGCAAATGGAAGCATATCACTTGTTATCCACTGCACCAGGCTTTCCTTAAGACGTTCATTTTCTGCTGGCGTTGGGATCTTTCTGAGGTATGATGTCACAGGTCGCATTGCCTTGTCCGATTTCTGTGTCGAGACCGATGGATGAGATTGCAAATGCCTACTCAAGCCGCTCGTTGAACCACCTGCGATATTTCAATATTTTGAATAATTAATTCACTTCTAAAACATTTTGCAAATGGAAAATAATGCAACATTTGCAATTTGCAAACATACCTTTGCAGCTAAAGATAGCTCCACATTTGAGACATTTTGCTGACTCCTTCGACAATCTTTCGAAATGACTCCAAACTGAACTTGGCATTTTGACATGAATTTTATTTGCTGTCTTTTTCGTTCCCGCTAGTGTATCTTGCTGAACTGATTCGTTTCTATTCGACAGCTCCTTTTATATTCCAATCGATCAGGACCTCATTAAACCCGGCATCTATTTCATCACGTTTTGCACCTACTTGATTTCTGAATAACGGCGTGAAGCTCATTTCCGTCAAGTCTTCAAACAGCCGGCCGGTGAGATGATCAAGGAACATAACACTTTCAACAGGAAGCAATCACCCGTTTATGTCACCGGGACGTCGGGAGCTGTGTCTACGAAAGTGCGAGTGACTCCTTCCTTGCGAACGATTGCGAAAATAATTTCAACTGGTTTGGGTGAAACTCGTGCGAGAAATGAAAATGAAAAATAAAAAAACCGAAAACGGGAAATTTTCCCGTTTTTTCTATCCCGGGACCCGGAAAAAAAATCAAGTCCCGGTTTCCCGGGACCCTTTGCGATGCCCTACTAATTAATATTGTAGCCACAGTTGTGCAGTTCGTTGACCTTGCATACGGAGCACCCAGAGATTAACTGCAGCTTTCAGCCTAGTCATTGCTGGACTAGCACAAACACCGATTGGTGTCAGCTTTCCTGACATCAGATCATCATAGAGATGATGCAGTTCTATCAAATCAGCAGAGCTTTCGCCAGAAAGAGAACAAGACAAGCTTTCAAGTGAAACGTTGCCATGTTCAAGAGATAGAGGAATAGGAACGCCGAGAGCTGCTGAGACAAAAACAGTGCTTAAGGCTGCATCTAAAAGCATGTGTGCTCGCACAGCACGGGATATGGCTTTGCCTGTCATCATATGATCAACAGCATTTGAAGCATAAATTGTACAAAGAAGTTCCTTTAGACCAGATCCAGCCATCAAATGTCCAATCGAACCAACAAAACTCATTTCCTGATAAAACAGACCAAGCCGTAGGATGACATCACTTAATTCACTGTCATGGGGTTCCCTCTTTACAATATTCAACGCTTTCCACCACAGTGGCTGATCAAAGGTGACAATCGGTGTTACATGATGCTTCTTTGCATGTTCTGCGTTGAATTTTAGAGTAGAGTAAATACATGTAGTATCACTAGAGCTCATGTCAATCATTGGTAAAAACCTGACGCAGGATTTACCGGGATTAACACCATCACATATGTGCTGCATATAGCCAAACCAAGATGGCCTAGACACATCAAAAAGCAGGGATGACTTCCATAACAAATTGAGCTCTTCTGTTGGATCTTTTACAGCAAAATCACAGAGTTTATCATATTGCAGCTCAGACTTGTTGCCCACATCTACTTTAGGGTAAACAATCTTCACTTGACCAGCTGAAGCAATGTCTGACGGACTGATTACATTTCTTAGGATAATAACTGACTGGGTGGTTGCAGGTGTTATTGTTGCTATCATAGCCATGCCATGAAAAGTGTCGTTCCCATCTAAAGTTCTTGAATTGCAGTGTTAGCCAGTAACGAAGTAGTTTTACTTCGTTACTTTACTTAAGTAAAATAAAAAGTAATTTACTGGTAACGAAGTAAAATTTTTGGAGAATAATTTTCTAATTACTTTTCCTAATATTTTTTCAGAAAAGTACTTTTTTACTTCGTTACTTTCGAGTGCTTCAGGAAAAAATTACTTTCTTTTCGGAAACTGAAGGACGCTGTCCTTTTGTTTCTCAGACAACAGATCTTGGATGTTCCAGCTGTGTTTTGACTCACGGTTTAGACCTAAAAATCACGTGTTATTAGTTGTCTCAGTTGGCAGGAATCATGTGCTTTCCCATCTCTTTAAATGGGAGCACAATTGGCTGCCGGTGACAGTATTTAACTGACTTTTATTACCGTTTGTGTTATTTGAAATTACTTTACTTTTCTCAGAAAAGTAGTTTTAAATGGCATTACTTTTCTACTTTACTTAAGTAAGATATTTCGAGATTACTTTTCTGGCTACTTGAGTAAAAAGATGAGATTACTTTTTACTTTTACTTAAGTAAAATTATGCAGTACTTTGGTGAACACTGTTGAATTGTGGTCGACGTTGTCAGCTACATATTGTACAAACTCATCATTGAAATTGGGAATGTGTACTTGATGAGCTATGGCAGCGTTTTTTTTCAAATTTAAGAACCTCACTATAAGAGCAGCAAAACCCATGCTTGTACAACGAATCAATCAAAACACGAGAATGAAGAGGGGCAATTAACAGTACAGGTCGTGCAGCTTGCATTATGGCTTGTCCAATTTATGCAACCTTCAACCCAGCTGTTTTCCCACAGACAATACCTTCCAGAAACGATTTCAATGATGAGGGAAGGAAGTCAAGACAAGTCCGAAGATTCTGAATACTGCTGCTTCCAGGATAATGGCTGTTGTCTACAGTTTCAGCCTTGACGTCATTCAAAATCAACTTTGCAGCAGTCGCTATAATTCTCTTTATCTGGATGTCAGGATCCTCATCTCTCTTGTTTGAATAGAATTGATGCAGGACTGTCGCAGCAGTGCTTCTCAGTGTGACAACATTGGGAAGCCCATTAACCTATGTGATCAGAATCTCGTCACCAAAATGGGCTTTCAGCTGCTCTTTCATATACGTCCGGCTATATGCTTCACTTCCAGAGCCTTCAAGGTGATTCTCCATTTGTTTGATCAAATCAATTATTGAGGTCTGTTCGTCATCATACTCTCGCAACTGATTTGCAACTTTTTCAAATGCAAGTAACCTCTTCATGTCTTGCTTCCTTCCCACTTTCAACTTCTTTGCAGATGGCTCATCATTGAATTGCATTGGCAGTTGTTTAAATGTTCTAAAGTTTACACTGCATGTTTGGTGGTAAACGGCCTCTGCAGCTGGCAAATCATGAACAGTCTCAACTCTACGCTGAACAGCATCTGCCCACTCATCATTACGCTTTGTGCAATTTGCCAAAACAGTAGCTTTGAACTCTAAGGTAGTGACCTGGAACACTTCCCATCCGGATGAGTTTCCATATTCTGCAGAAGCAGCAGGTGTGCCACAAAACAAGTAGTCATCCAAGAAATTAAATTGTTTTCTCCCAGACCGTAGAACTTGTTGCCTGGCTGGTGTTGCATACTCCTTGGTTGCTTGTTTCGCTGGGGCAATGCGTTTTGGGTTGCAGTAGTCACAGCGACAGGACTGCTGGAGCTTTTGCCCAGGAACAGTGCAAATCAAGTCTCCTCTCTCCTTGCTGGCTTTGTTTACCCCAGCGCTTCCCTTTTCACTCAGTTCGACCACAGCAACTTTAGATTCGGCCAGTGGTTCGGCACAAACTACACAGATCAATGGATCCATTCAGAGGAAACATGAAACAGTGTAAGAAATCAGTTTCGCATTCATTTATAAATTTTATTTTGAGTGACAGCAATGATTCCAGAAATGGGGTAATTTTCTAACGTTCCAGAATATAGCGATGAAAACACAGGCCGCAGGGTAGCTCGTTACCGAATCACAGTTTTAATTCAGTTACATTCTAGAGACTATACTATATACATTAGGTTACAACTCACCTTATACTGCGATATCCAAGGTCCAGTGTTTTGAATTACAACGTATCAGTGAACACAAGCCGACAACACAAAGCAAGAGCACTTTCCCTTTCGGAACTACCCGCCATTTTGAAAGCAACGACAGTCTCGCCTCTCTTTCAACGGAGACTGATCAAAGAAAACCAAATGGAAAACCGCCACGGCCTCGGTCAACAAACTGGCAAACAACCCACAGTCCGCCGTAAAATTTTCACTATTCCGCATACAATAAACCGATGTTCTAAAGGGTTCCGATGCAGCGATTCTGGTGGACTTTCAGTATGTTATAGAGCATAATTTTCTACGTATGAATGTCTTAAAAAATCTGCTGTTGCAATTAGGGGCGGGTTGAGGTCAAAATTGCGCTTGTTTGATTGAACTACGCTCCTCCTCGCCTGAAAGGCTCTGTTTGGCGGCTCTTGATGACCACGGAGAGTGGCATGTCAGGCCACCGGAGTGCGT
The DNA here is from genome assembly GCA_900245855.1 of Calvadosia cruxmelitensis. Taxonomy (NCBI): domain Eukaryota; kingdom Metazoa; phylum Cnidaria; class Staurozoa; order Stauromedusae; family Kishinouyeidae; genus Calvadosia; species Calvadosia cruxmelitensis. The sequence continues at coordinate 18,995 of OFHS01000333.1, forward strand.
GACCAACCAGGACCAGCAGCTGCCACAGTGTAACAGATGTGGGGCGAACCCCTACAAGTTCGTAAAGCTCTTGTGTAGACATGATTTCCGGGTAGCAGATGCCAATCACAAAACCTAGCATTGCTCAATGCATCATGTTAAGTTCATCTTTGAGAGACCTGGTTAACACCCTTGCCCAACAGCCGCAGAAGAGAAGGTTTTCTATGCAATATTGGGAATGATTTTACCTTTATGCTATTCACGGCCTCGCAGTTCCACATAGCAGCGAGACGATTCACAGCAGCCCATGCTAATTGACGTCAATTGACATGATGACACAATTGACACATCAACAAAGATGACGCCCATTGCCAATAATCTGGTGTCAATGACAGAGGATCTAAGGTACTGGAGTCTGGAAGTCGCTACATTCAGGCAAAGTCACACCTCTGGTTGTAGAGATGGACATCTTCGTTGCCTCCCCAACATATACTTTCGTTTTGGAGCTATTGATGTGCAGTCCGACAGTCCTTGAGAAGTTCTGAAACGATATGAATGATTGCTCTATAAGCTTATCTCTTACTTTACTTTTAAGGATGGTATCTTGTCTCATTGTAATCCTGTCCAAATGCTGTAGATGGGATCTCATACAGTGAAACCTGTCAATAATGGTCAGATTTGGGACCTGGGGAAAATGACCTTTATAGACAGGTGTCCTTTATACACTGGTAGCTGCTCTATAAAGGTGGCCTCTATACAAGTTTGACTGTACCACATTGTTTTTGGAAATCAGTAGAAGCAATTGCAATTATTGCTCGTGTTGTACTTTTCTGACTTGCAGTCTTTATATCTGGGACCAGTTAAAAAGTGGGCCACTGCTGAACAGAAAAAGCTTTTCATGACACCTTTCTTGAATGGAGATCGAGTTGGCTGTTTTGCCCTTAGTGAGCCAGGTTTGTGGGGCTTTTCTTGATAAAATGCTTTTGTTTATTTTCACTGTGTGTTCAGCTCCATTAATTCTGTGCAGTGCTTCTACTGGAACCAATGCAGTTGCATTGGTAGCTGGCTTGATGCCTGCAATCTGGTTTGCTCCTGCAAAATTATGTTACAACTCGCAGTAGTTTATTGTGATATGTTTTCCGAAAGCAGTTTTCTTTTTCGATGAAAAAGAAACTGCGAAATGCGTTGCTTCGCATATTGTGTGACTATAAACTCCAACTAATTATTATTTGACAAAGAACTGACAGCATGCTTACGTACTGTTTTAGAAACGGATTACTTCGTCGGTGTACACCCCACAAAGTAATCTTCACAGACTGTTACATGGAACTGAATTGGTAGTAGGATCTCCTAATAGCTGATATCCAGCCAGTCTACAGTAAGTGCTTAGAACTGCCTGTGAATTGCAGACTGGCCAGTAGAAATCCCTAGAAGTTTCATACCTGGAGAAAGATAGAACCAACCAACCGGACAACATGGACATACTGTATTGGCTTATTTGGTTGCTAAAACTTGCTTTGTCTAAATTGTCTGCCTGATTTATGCAACAAAATCACATTTTTTATATCTAAAATTGTGTTTTGTACAGATAATGGTAGCGATGCTGGTGCTGCTTCGACAACAGCTGTTCTAGATGGAGATAGTTGGGTTATCAATGGCACCAAGGCCTGGATTACAAATGGATATGAATCAGAAGCAGCAGTTGTAAGTCCAGACTACTGTATGCTCGTTGATGTATTCGTTTTTGTATGTTCATTGACAAATGCATTCAAATTATTGGACATCTTTATCTCACGATGCTACTTGGTAGTCCATTAAAAGTGGCAAATTATTGATAATGACATTTTGCAAGAAAAATCAATACCAGAAATTAAAAGTTTTCCCTTGAAGCCTAATCTGGACCTGGGACTGCTTTCTTGCTTTGTCGGCTTGATATTTGTAAATGTTGTCAGTTTTCCTTGTTGCCCACAATAGCTATTGTTCTGCTGGAAGATCAGGGTTGGTCATCGTGTTATATTGTTACGTTTTGTCAACTGTGTGTTGATGGCCGTCACTGCTATGTTTTGCAATCTGTTAAGTACATAATTATATTTTCTTAGATAGTACTTAGTTTTGCAATTGACTGTAGGCTTGTCTTTATTTTACAATTTACCTTGCAGCTTTTTGCTACAACTGACAAGTCAAAAAAGCATAAGGTTTGTATAAATGTGGAAGCAAAGTGCTACAGCAAGTGTGAACCCTTTTCAACAGTTGACAAATGCATATCCCACAACTATAAGTAACTTCCCAGAAGTGCATTTTAAACGGGACTATGACAGGCAGGCAGACAGAATACGAGGCAATGACATCAGATCGCCCAATCGAGACAATTGCAATACAAACTCACACACTTTTCAGTTCTATGGAACTGACATGAAACAACACATCCATGTGATTATATTCTGCCCAGATTTACAAATCCTATGCACAAGCAGTGGCAAGAATGTAAGCTTCTGTTGATTAGATTTTAGTGTTTATTTGAATTGCTTGCTAGTTTAGATTATTTTTTCCCCTACTTTTTTTGTGTATAAAATCTCACAAGACGGATCAAATTATTAAACTACTTATTTATAAATGCAGGGAATTAGTGCATTTTTGGTGCCAAAACCTGTGGAAGGGCTTTCACTTGGCAAGAGGGAAGACAAGCTAGGCATCAAAGCATCGTCAACATGCTCTTTGATCTTCGACAATTGTCGGATTCCAAAAGAAAACTTGCTCGGGGAGTTAGGCATGGGTTTCAAGATTGCTATGGTGAGATTTTGTCCTGCATTTGTAGAGTTCCGTTTTGTGATTGTAAGATTGCTGTTACACATATTTGTTATGGCATAGAATTATGACAGCAGCTAAAAAGTCGATTCGCAGCAGCTACATGGATACTTGCAGCAGCTAATAATCTAATGTCAGCAGATATATCGCATAGCAGCTAAATATTTCATATCATCGACGCTGAAATATAGTACTAACCATTCATCTGTTGTGTCCTTTAGACTATCGCTGTCTGTAATTGTTTGTTGACAATCAGATAGCCGATTTCAAACATAGACTCACTACTGATCGCATGGTTACTTATGGAGTTAAATCAAAACTTTCTGGACTTTCCCAAATATAGTTATTCTTATTTATCATGGATTTATTGTCGAAGCAAGCGATTGGTGTGCTTGTGAAATCCGATGCAGCTTTCAATCGATTAGCTGCTGAAAGAAACTTAAATAGTTTCGGAAAAGAGATTAAACAGCTGTAGCAAATTAGCTGCTGTGAATCGCCTTTTTAGCTGCTGCAATAAGCTTTCTTCATTTGTTATCATTTCATTACCCACCCCCTAACATAGTAGAGTGTTTATATCCTGTGGCATGTATTGTTTTTTCCTAGATTACGCTTGACGCAGGTCGCATCGGGGTTGCTGGACAGGCATTGGGAATTGGACAGGTAAGAGTGTGATGGTATTGGTAACTTGAAAGTGACCAATTCATTTCTTAGATCGCATTTCAATAGAGCCTAATCTGTGTTTCATCATATTTTATGTAGGTATAAAACACTTTTTAATATTTTATGCATTGATAGTCCCAGAGCTTTCAGTCTTCATCATTCAGTTGAGACTTGAGAGCCTCCCGTTTGAAACCAATCTTCCATTCACCTGGTTTCTTCCAAATCTTCCCAATAAGAAAATGGGCTACCAAATATTAGTAAGTAACTTAGTATAAATGATATTTTTCAAAATTGGCTGTATTTGCATTCACTTTCACTTTGCATCATGAGTTTGGCATATATCGTTTTTGCCGTGTTGGACTGGGAGGTGGCCAAAATCATAGGAAGAGATTGTGTTGCTCTCTTGGCAACTTTGTTGAATCGACACTTTAATTAACATGACAGAAAGATGATAAAATGATTGTTGTATATGTTTGCCCCCAGCTATAGCTGTAAATTTTATAACATGTACATTTACATGTTTCAAATGTTTTTATAGCTGTAGTCATATGCAGCAAAGATTGGAAGCTCTTTACTCCATGTCCTTCTAAGGAGAGCTAATGAATCATTTCGGTTCTGGTGGGAGACTAACTAACTACGCTCAAAGCAGATGAACATGCTAGGCAAAGACTGGGTAGAAAAACGTCATTTGAATTGCTAATGTGTTCAGATTATGTGCATGTTGGTGCAATAACTTGCAAGATTGTGTGTTGTTAAGCCTACTGCATTAAATTCTTGTTGAAATGTGAGGTTGAGACTGACATCGGACGAGGATTACTGTAGACTTTCCTTGCTTGTTGCCATGAAGCACTGGGATTCTAATGTTTCACTTTCTCCAAATCATAAATAAAACAATTGTGCGTCTGCAAGCACTTTATATATTAGTACAAAGCAAGACTAATGATGTGATTTCTTGCCTCCATACAAATACATACCAGCAAAGCGGTCTTTTCAGAAAACGGTGGGTACTAATTAACTAGCTAATCGCAGCACACCACCCTGAAGCTGGCAATTGATGAATAAAGAAATGCACACAACTATAATTATTACCGAATAAACTCAGTCTTCTGCACCAAGGTTAGCTTTTATCCTAACAGAGTAAAAGAAACGTCAGTTACCATGACTAACTGCCACTCTTGCACTGATTTTAATAAAAATACATAAACAGACTATGCGGCAGAAGGGTGCCTATCTAGACATAATTTATCCACAAGCTAGAGGTAGATTAGACAAGTCTGAAGAAGCAGGGAGTTTTTAAGTTTTCATTTTTTCATTGCTTTAACCATTGAGACTGTACAGCATAGTGCACAGTGGAGAATCATCTTTAATATTATTTTAAAGTCATCACCATTGATAAGTTATTTCATTATTTGGCATTGGTGCTTGGTTTGGTGGGAGTTACTTGCTTGCAGATGGTAGCAGTTGAGATAGCAGAACCTGTCAACATAACCAAGCACCAGTCACACTGCTAAGTCAGTGGAATTCCTAAGGTAACTTACCGAGTTCTTTGGGGAGAGGCAGGGTGGGAAAGTCATAGCATCCTGACTGTTGCGAGTTTGACGAGGCATCGTGCACATGTGGGTGGCTGGGTAGCTGTGCAATTCTTGTGAGAAAAACTGACTAGCAGGCTACAGCAAGAATGAAGGACTAATCTATCATTCTACACTATCGTAACCATGCGCATGATTCTGAGACTGCTCAAAGGTCACTATGGTCCAATGACCCTCTTAGAAGGGAAGCAAGGCTAGCCTCGACTCTAATTGCATTGCTACGACGAACAATGGTGTGATTTTAACCTCATCACCATTGATAAGTTACTTGGCATTGGTGCTTGGTTTGGTGGGAGTAATTACTTACTTGCAGATGGTAG
>OFHS01000333.1:24419-47182 GCA_900245855.1 Calvadosia cruxmelitensis
GGTGCTTGGAGAAGAGGGGCAGGAGATAACTAATGACCCTCCCACCAAATTATGTACTACCACATTGGGATTTCATGTACTACCATTGAGATAGCCATACTATACGACCCATTTCTCAATTTCTGGCACATATAATATTGTATTGTCTGTCCCTGTTTTGATTTCATAAAGCGTTTTGATTGAGAACTTTACATTTTCAAACAAAGTGCAGTGAAGGGAAATTAGCGTATAGCTGCATTTCAGACAGCTATTTTGATGTGTGTTTGTTTTTGCTTTATTGTTTTCTTAGCAAACAATATTTGAAGTATTGATTATTGATGCTATATATTTTTCTTACTCATTAAGGCTTCACTTGAACTGGCAACAGAATACGCTGAAACAAGAAAGGCATTCAATAAGCCTATCTCATCGATGCAGGCTGTGCAGGTAAACTCAATATTTCAATAATTGACTTCTTATATGACAAAATACACAATACCTTTATTTTTTGCACTTGTTACCATTTGAGCTATATCTCCTATGATGCGTACTAACTAGAGGCACAAATGTCCATTGTGGGCGACAACACTTACGGTAGATATTTATCAGTTATATTAATTTCACTTTCTGTTTTGATATTTAGAATTCAACCTTACTTTACATGTAAATATATATTCCATGCATCCTAACTCTTGGCAGATCATTAGAAACACATTTGCTTGATCAATTAACAAGGACTTTTTAATTGTGAGCTAAGCTTCCAGTCACCATGGTGAACAAGACTGTTACCACTTTGATGGCTTCGAAACAGCGAGTCGAGCAGGCGAGCCGTGTGATGATAGAATATAGTAACATTGAAGGATTGAGGCTAAGGCGATCAAAATTATTAGTCTTGTCACCCATTGTGGCTGTCTCTATTGAGATCCAGTGACAAGCGAAATTACCTAGGCAAGTCAATGAGGGTGTACCCGTAGCTGACTGGGCAGGAGACACAGCACATTAATCTAGTTTCAGCAAGGAGGCTGAAAACATGTGCGTGTGTCATATCAAAGACAAGGGTCTGTTCAGTTAGTCTACATGGCGAAGAATAGTTCCTTGGTTACATTAACAGGTTACTCCTAATACTGTATACCAGTAAGACTGCCCTGTATCGAAGAATAACATCCTTAGAATTCGTAGTATTGCCGTGTACAGGAGAAGTTACAATTAGAATTTATTACACCTTGATTTAATGGTGAGATTAATATTTGGCTTTCTACTTTCTTAGTTCAAATTGTCTGATATGGCTCTGAAGTTAGAAAGCGCACGCCTTCTCACATGGAAGGCTGCATTGTTGAAAGATGCTGGGGAAAATTTCACCATGGTATGTTCTCAGTGTTCCTTCGGGGTGCTGTTTCTGTGAAAAAAGCAGACAGGGCCAGATCTAGATTAGTCAAAAACTAGTCAAATTCCAAAAATAAATTCCAAAAGTCAAAATCTTCCCACAAATTGAAAATATATATGATTATTACATGTAGCTCAATGTAATTTATGTGACATTAGACTCACACTATAGTGCTAATGTGCGATTGGGTTGTACTGTAGGCTAGGCTCATTGTGGCACAACTGATGTGATGTGTCATCAGACAGTACGTTCTTGCTGCCAATCTCATTGACATGCACATGACCTTGATGGTGGGATGTGAGGAGCAGTTCCTCGCCATTGCTACCGCCTGCAAGAGCCAGAAACATTTGCTTTACCAGAATCTGTGCATTGGCTACAAAACACACGCAACATTTGACCTTGCACCACAATTAATAAGGCTGGGACTCTAGGAATTTCCCCACCCTGCCTCTCCCTTAAATTTATTAGCAGGTAGTCATAGGAATTCCACTGACTTAGCAGTGTGACTGGTGCGTGGTTGTGGTGACAGGTTTGCTATCTCAACTCATAATGCTATTCACGGGGAAGCAACCCCACCAAACCGATTTCTGCTATCTGCAAGTAAGCAGCTCCCAACAAGCACCAATTCCAAAAGAGTTGATGATGATGAGTTCAACTGTCGCCATACTTTCCGACTCACAAAACTTGTGTTTGGTCTCCTCTCAACTAAGTTACGCATCTCTGAGATCTGTTGGAGAGGCAGTTCCATAAACTATTTCTTGGAGGATTTTTTATATTTTGCAAGAAGTCGTTCTGAAGAACTTGCATAAGCAAACAGAGAACAGGAACATTTCCCAAAATGTTTGTCCCGCGGCTGCACTAGAACGTGTAAATTTGGCATTGCAAGACCAACATCTGAAATGCTTAATCACAGTATCAAATCCAGTTGCATGTTTTACTTGTTTCCTTAAAGTGCTACTGCCACCAAAATCTATATTTCACATGTGGATAGAGCTCGATAAGAAAATACGTTTGGCAAAAAACATTTTTCAACTGAGACATCGAGAACCAGAGATATCGAGCTCTGAACATCAACTTTTGACGACTTTTGAGAATATTTACTACCAGCGAAAAGGGGGCGAAGGTCAGAACCCAGGTCGAAATCGCTAACAAGGTTAATATGGGAAATTTCCCTTCTTTCAACTTAAAAAATTCGCGCTGCCGTTCTCGCGCATTAGACAGAACCCATTTTGACACACAGTAATCTCACATCTATAGACTTGCTGCTTGCCAAAAATTGTTCGTTTTGAAGCAGGTTTAGCATGGTAAACTTCGTATTTTCTCCATCTCGATCACATTTTTCCCATGACTTCGTGCTGCTTTGACGGAACTCGCTTCTTGAAATCTCAAGTGGCTGTGGTCAGCTTTCCTAATCACGCATTCTGTGATCTTTGCAGCAAGTGCAGCATGGTCGAGAATAACCCTGCAACACCATTGGTAACACCTTTTCGCAATTACCACAGAACACGCGATGGTATTTCGATGAGGCCCTTCCCTGCATTGTTCATCATTAATACTATTCGTTTTTGAGAGCGGTTGCCTAGCAACACGTCTTTGTATCAGAGTGAGCTTGGGGGACCGAGTGATGCGAGCATAGAACTGTGACGGACTGTCACAGACATCCACTGATGGCTCACACGGGAATCGACTCAAGGCATCGGCGTTTCCGTGACTACGACTAGCCTTGAACTCCAGTGTGTAACAGAAAGGCGCTAGTTTCACAGCCACGCTGCAAAAGCGCGCTGCTGCTAACGCCTGGCAAGTTCTCCTTTGGACCAAGAATGCGAAGTAATGGCTTTTGATCCGTAATGATAATAAAATCTCTTCCGTAAACTTATTGATGAAATTTTTCCACGCCGTAAATAATGGATAAAGCCTCCCGATCGATCTGAGCATAGTTCCTTTCACTCGCTGTAAGCGATCGATGGGCAAAAGCAATCGGTTTCTCTGAATCGTCATCCTCGCGATGGGCTAGAACGCACCCAAGTCCGACGGGTGAAGCATCGCAGTGCAATAACAACACTTTCGACAGCTCCTAATGGCACAACACGGGCGCACTAACTCCACATCGCTTGAACAGTGCCAACACCTCCTCAGTAAGCTGAAGCAAAGCCTGTTCATCTTCGGCCGGTAGCAAAACATCATCCATGAAAACGAACACCCTGCCAGAGATGGAAGAAAGCAACCTCTCCATTACCTTCTGGCAAATAGCCGGCGCACATGCTATTCCGTACGGTAGCCTACAATGTCGGTATAGACCCTTGTGAGTGTTGATCGTTAATAACTCATGGCTCCACGGTTCAAGTTCTAATTGCTCATAGCAACGAGACAAATCTAACTTTGTGAACACTTTACCACCGTTCAGCTTAGAGAATAAATACTCAAGCGTTGCAAAAGGATACTGATCAACTTCAATCTGCGGATTAACACTCCGTTTGAAGTCTGAACACAGGCGAATTTTGCCATCCTTCTTTGGGACGTTAACGGCCGGTGACGCCCAATCACTGCAATCAACCCTTTCCATAGAGCCACTCTCAACAGCCAAATTTAACGCGTCTTCCACTGCCGGGCGCAGTGCAAACGGAACTGGACGAGGGCGGGCAAACGAGGGCACCGCACCGTCCTTCACACGAATCTTAACCTGTATACCCTTGATCTTGCCTAGATCAGGGCCGAACACGTCAGAATATCGATCTAGAACATCACTCAAAGACTGATCCTGATGCACCGCACAGACGTTGTTCTGCTGCATGGACATCAACTCCATTTTCTGCAGAGCATTAATACCTAACATAGACTCGTGGCGGCTATCTACAATGAAAAACAATACTTTATAATGTTTCTTATTTCCAGGATTTACAACCGGTAGAATCACCTTACCTTTACACGGCAACGTTGTACCGTCGTACATTCGCAAATCTGACGCGGGCGTAACTGACGCGTCGTGTGGAACAAACTGTTCGCACAACAAATTACATGACACTCCACCGTCCAGCAAGAAACGAACAGATTTACCCGAAACCAGCATCGATGTGTGCCACACAGAGCCAGTGTTGCCAGCACCAATATTTGAGATAACATGAATAATCTTGCTTTAGGCATCCGACTCCTCGCCAGCACTCGACGCCGCTGTGTCGCTAATCGATCGAATGTTGGCCCTCCCTTTGCTGGGCTTGGCCTTGGCCTTGCAAAAATGTGATGCCTGGAAATGTCCTGTCTTACCACACGCATGGCAAACAGCTGACTTTGTCGAACAGTGTTCTTTGCCAGCCACGTGAGAACGCTCACAGAACTTGCACTGGATTTTCTCTGACTTATCTGCAGTTTGCTTCGGCGTACTGTGCATTTTACCTGGACGCGAGTACCGAGAAATTGCGGTAACAGATAAACGCTTCTCCATCGTTGCCGTCTGCGTCTCCGCGGCCTCCGATGCACGAGCTAACTCCAATAGCCGATTGAGAGAGAGCTTCTCTTCTCTGAGATACTCCTTGCACAATTCCGAAGAAACACAATGTTGTATCACTTGAGCGATGATCATGTCCTCCTTTCCAGACTGGTCACAACCCGAACACTTAAATGCGCAGTGACTGCTCAACGTTCACAGCCGTGTCACATATGCATCGATTGACTCTTGCTGCATTTGGACACATTCCCTGAACAGAAAACGTTCATAGCGCAGGTTCTTCCTCGGGCAAAAATACTCGTCAAGTAGCCTAGACAACGTAACGAACTCGTCCGCATCACTGTCATCGGGGAACTGAAACGTATCCTTCAACTCTTGTACTTGCGGACCGGCCACATGTAACAGTAAAGCAGCCTTCCGGGATGGCGGCAATGTACCACCAATGGCAGCAACGTAAATGCCAAAGGAACGAATCCATTTCTCCCAACGACTGGTCACATTAGCCGGAGAGGACAATGAAAACGCAGGTGGAGCAGGAACATCCAAGGTTTCAACTACAGCTCGGCCAATACCTGCATTGACTCCAGACGCAGTGCGAGGCACCAACTCTGATTTGGATTCGAAATCGTAGATTTCCGGGTTCAGACCCGCTGCCAACAATCCCGTTCGCAGGCGACCTAATAACTCTTCACGTGATCCTTCATCGCTGAAACCCCATTCTCTACAGGCTAACATGGCCTGTTCCTTGCGCAAGGACGACAACAGAAGAATCGATCCCATCTTCGTCGCCAAAATGTTGTTTCCTTACGATGAGTAACTTGTAGTCAACAAATACGACTGGCTTCACTCATAACCCAAACTCACACTGATGTATTCTCATGTATAAACAAATCAAGTAAACAACCAGGCGGTCTATTTGGCCTTAATTACAACAGAGAAGTACTACAATCTAGGCGGTCTATTTGACCTAAATTACAACAGAGTTATTCTACAATTGACGCCCTCCGCTTATTAACACTCAGTACAATTGACATGAAGACAACATATACTACATTAACGATACATTATAATAGAAAAATTAGATTAAGGAAAGTAAAGCGTGAGTCATTTGCCATTCATTTACGAAAATGCTTTCCTGAACAGATGGGTCTTGATCATGCTTTTGAAGCAGTCAACAGAGTGTGCTGACCTGCAAGTGTCAAGGAGTTCCAGAAAATAGGTGCAGCATTCAGGAACGCTCTTGGGCCATAAGTTTTCAAATTAGGTATCTGCTGAACAAGTGTGTTGTTGCTGGCTGAGCGGAAGATGTTGAGTAGGGATATAAATATCAAATCGATCTGACAAGTACTTTGGTGCCATGCCATTCAAAGATTTATATGTCAGCAGCAGCAGCTTGTACTTTATCCTCTGGGCAATTCCATCGTGACCGATTTACCAAAGTCAAGCTATTCTGCATTGGTTCAGAAAATTCGTAAAGCGTATCGAAAAAGAATTATCACTAGGTTATCAAGGCCTGTGGAAGCTATACCTTGAGCTAAAAAATATAAATATTGACCATTTTCCAAGGAATAATAACTAGTTTTCCTCACGTGGCAGAATTACTGGACGCACCGCAAATTTCCAATCAGGTCAACACATCGTAAAATTCCTGCGAGTTGGCGAAGAAATTTTCAAAATAAAGCCCAGATAATGATAGAGGATAGGTATTTATCTCATATGACATGACAATTGTGATTCCTTACCGTTTGTTTCGAATTTTGTGGGCTATTATATAGCGTGACCGATTTACCCGCGTTTCAAAACAGACTTGCTCGTCTTGCAAACTGTGTGACAAACTTTGCGAAGATCTCCAATTATCACAAAAACCACTTTGAATATACGCATTCCTAATCCATGATAGGAAAGTAAAGTCTGTTAACATTTTGTTTTGCGGTTTATAGCATGTGCCACAAGTTTAAACTTATTTAAATTTGCCTTCGAAAAGGAGTCCTATGCGAATTTCGAGTTGGACGCGAGACAACACCATCGAGCAGTCCCACCAAACGGCTCACGAGTGCTCAGCAATTATCACCTCGCGCGGTCTTCTATTGAAATCCAAAGGTGCCGTTTATTGCATTCCAGTTTCAACAAAAGAACAACAGAAAGCGAGGAGACGTCGTTTGACTGCATTCAGTTGCAGAAATGAGATTCCTGTTATGAAATAGGCAATAAATATATAGTCAGAAGCCAACTACTTTTGGCCCTTTGCTGGCAGTTCCAGGAACACCGCGAAATGCGAAGCGGAAACTCTGATGAATACATTACCATGACAACGACTTGATGACGACAGCAGATGCTATTCAAAGTGGTGTCAGGTCTCAGAGGCGCTGTGGCACGTGAATCATGGTGAAATCGATCGCTCGATGTTCGTAAACAATCCATGGCGAGCACTTGCGAAGCGAGTGTTCTGATTGCTTCTTCTTTGTGAATGCGCTGCCAAGAATCCACCCAGGATTCGCTTCGAATGAGCACTTGCTACTAAATTGTTGATCGTCTTTACATTTGGTTTGATTGGTAAGCAGAGTAAAGATAAATGGACAAGAAATTTCGAGTGCATGGATTCTTGCTGAAGTAATGATTAAAATGTCTTGCTTATGCATGCATGAAAGCACGTTAAAAGTATGAAGGCAAGTGCAGATTTACCGTACAAAATGTTTGAGATATCAGATCTGCAATCACACAAGAACTTTGCTAGTAAAGTAAGTAAAGTAATTCAGACTTCATTTGCACGCTATCGAGAGCGGGCGGAAGAATAAATGAGCTGGAATTCATCCTCAATCCAATGGTGTACAGAGTGATTTGATCGCAGCCTCTGAAAATCAGCACATCAGCTTTGCATAACCATTCTAACTATACATGCGATGTAGACAACAATCTATTTCGAGATAGTGAGAGCCCGATAATTTGTGATATTTTTGCCACAGTAGTGAGTTGGATAGTTTCTTGTTGTTGCGATTGATCGCCTTGTGGCAGGAGCCTCTGTCGACGCAGGTGCGGCGGGTTCGGGGGATCGCCCCGCACCCGCAGTTCTTCTGAAAACCCACCCACCCATGTTGTCGATAGTGCGCAGAGTGCCCCGCGCACTGTAGCAATGCGCATGAGGCGAGGCGCAGGAAGAGCGACGACTGCAGAAGGGCCCGTCAGGGAGCGCCCGGGCCAAATCTGAAAAAAGTTGATCCACATCTGTCGCACCTGCACGGTGACGATCCACTACCACAGCAGACTGCCCTACGCGTTGTGCCTGTGCCAACTGCAAGAAGAGCAGTGCGAGTCACCCCAAATAGCTGTTCCGATGGCCGCAGAAGGTCATTGCAGCAAAAATCCCACTGTATCCTGGTTCGCTGATGTTGCCCTTCAGTTGCATGTACCACAATTGTGATTTTCCTCATTTTGATAAAAGTAGGCGTTGCCATGGCAACGGAAGGGCGTGGCACCTCAATTGACATGGCATTGCGTTCCCATGATGTTGCCAGTCGGTTAGATGTACTCAGTTCCCGTTTTTATCCAGTTTCAAGAAAGTAGGCGTTTCCATGGCAACGGGAAGGCGTGGCCCTCATTTCTACACTTGGGCATGGTCCCTTGTTGTTGCCCATGCGTCCCATGTGGCTAGATCACCGTTTTGTCCTCTTTGGTCTTGTTACCATGGTTCCCAATTTCGCGCATGCGCAATGGTTCTTGGTGGATATTTTACTTCGAAAAACGTTGTAATTGCCGTGTGCACTGCCCGGATTTTCTCCACGAAAACGGCTCGCCCGAGTGAGTGCAACGTTCTATGTGCTATGGTTGGAAAGAGCATGTCTTAATTAGTAGGAATCCAAGTGGACAGGAAATTGGGACAAATTTAACATAGTTTCCGTGGCGTAAACAACAACGTCACTTGCGAGGGGACCCCAAGAGCAGAGTGAAGGAAGGACAGCAGACAAATGTGAAATCAACCGCGTAAATAATGCAAGTAAACATAAATAAATGTACGCTGTATACACATACCTCACTTGTGAATGGATTTATAGTGATCTTCTGTGCCTGGCTGCGTTTGTTGGTCGTTTAAAAGCGGTAAGCGAAGTTTAGCCATTTCGCACTTCATAAAGAAGGCTCCGCCTTTACAGACTTGCAATTGAAATTGGGAGAAAGAAATCTCACATTGGGGCAGTTGGAAGGGATGGTGGTCTCGCTCCCATTCCTTTTCCCCTTGCCACGATCTTGTTTGAATTTTGAAGGGAGATGCCATGATGGCGCCTGTTTGTATTCCTGTACCGTGCTGTTTTATGTACCTGAACCGGGCACGTAAGTTAGCATTTGAAGTGGAACTATTTCTGTCTCACACCACTTTGTTCTTCCCACGTGGATGGAATGGTTTGCCCATTTTTCCTTGAGGTATTTGTTTTCGTAGTCATTCTCAGTGGTGTGGTAATGTCTTCCCGTCTGCACACATTGTTGGACGTACGTTATCTTCTATTTGTGGCAATGTTTCTGCTGTTCATATAGTAAATCAAACAGTTGTTTAGAGAGAAATGGAGACTGTGCGTTTCTCAGCGGCTGTAATGATTGCCGCGTATTTATTTGTCGAAATTCCTACAAAATATTGATCTGTTACAGCAGGTAAGGCAGGTGTCGACTCATTGTCTGTGCCCGCAGAGTATGGTAATATATATACATATGTACAGTTGTGCGATGGACTGCAGGCGTGCGGCAGTTGTAGTGCGAGTGTGCAGGAGAATTAAAGCAACACTACATCGTTGATCGAACATGGTTCGAATGGGAGCAGGTTGCAGCGCTGCACGCGAATGTTACGGATGTTAGCGTTGCCAATGCTGCTGTGGCCTTCTGCAACAGCATTCGCAGGATTTCTTGAGAATCTCATATGCTGTTGGATGACTTGGGTGCATGAATACTGCTGTTGAACTCCGTCTGGATCTGCCGTCCAACCGGAGAACACGGCGTATACCTTCCATGGCTGAAGGTGGCGCTGTGGAATACGTTGCATGTTTTCACACGAATTAGCATATGTCAAAGCTTGCACCATGTCTTCAGCATTTAAAATCTTAAACGTTGTTGGCTGCGTTTCACTGAACAGGACGAGGATGCCATGTTGGGGTGGAACGTACATCGCCTGACTCGGTTTGAGAATGATTGGCGGCATCCTGCCAGAAAGACGTCTGAGGAGCATGTCTGCTCTTGCCGGTATCTCCGATGGTATGCGCATAATCTGAAAGAAGGAAATCAAAAGGTGGTTGAGGTTATTAGATTCTATTGTAATGGCAGTGGGTATTGGCAGTCGGCACCAATGTCGATGTTCTGTGTGATGTACCTGTGCGAGTGCGACAAGGGTATCCTCCTTTGAACCAATGAAGGTGATGTTTGTAAGGGCTTTCAGGCGCGACATGAGAACGAGGAGGTGTTGCCTGTGTATGTTCGGAAAGGGGGAAAATGTAGGGTACGTTAGTTGTGCAGCGGAGAGGAGTACTGCATTTCTTTTTTGTATGCACATAGCTCTTACCGCATCCAAAGTGAGTACGCTTTATCCGTGGTGGAGACCTTCGTTGCAATTGCAGGCAAGGTACTCCCCATTACTTTGTGTATTGTGCACGCCACGTAGTTTGCTAGTGGCAGTGCGAAGCGCCGACCCTTTCGTCTTCCATTGCACACCAATTTGGGCATTGTGTAGCGCCTTCGTAACGTGATGGTTTCTTGTTCCATTGCTGGTCCTACTTGCAGTAGTGTACCAGTTACTGTGTGTAGTTGTTCGTTGAATGCGACAACCTTGAGCAGTTGCCCCTGGCTGAAGCGAATCCCATCCGTTTGATTATACGTTAGAGGTAACACCGCACCGACGTACACATAGACCTAAATACAGAGGTAGAAATTTGAAATAAATCAAAATGTAAGGAATAACTGTGGTGAGTGGAAGTAAAAAAATTGTAGGCAACATTTCATTGAATTAGCATAGACACCCGAAGACGGTCACCTTTTGTTCCGTAAGTGGTGGCTCTATAAATATTTAAAATTGAAAAGCTAAGTACTGGTAGTTGTATCATGATCATCACCTTCTTTGCCTCGTTGAGCACCCTGTTCAGCTGGGCAATGATAGCGTTGCTGGTTGTGATGCGCCAGTTGCCGGGTGTAGATTTGATTTCATCACGGGCAACTGACAAGAAGCCTTGATGTTGGCGCTGCTTCTGTGCGATGTAGTTTTCCGTGAGAACATCCTGTGCTTTTCTTTTCGAGACAATCCTCAGAACACCTGTGCGATATAAGATTAGCCAATGATGTTTTTTCTTGGAAAGGATGGCACTGTTTTGGCTGTTTACATTCATTGAAATTTTAGGTAGACGCACCTTCATCAACTTCTTCCCATGTTGATAGGAATGATGCAGTGGTGGCAATGTTTGACACTGCACGTTCCACTTCGTCTTCCCGCGGCTCACGACGCAGCATGCAATTTATCTGCTGTAGATTTTGGTCAGCAGCAGCTCTAACCTACGATATTGGAATAGATGACAATTACAACGTGTTGTGCTGTTGGAGGAAATGTGTACACAGATTACGCTGTGCTAAGAACTCACTTGCTCTTCGAGGTAGATTACATGGAAGTAGAGCAGGAGCGTGCTACCCATCCAAATGTTGCGTCCGTCGATAGGCGGCAGCTGGTGCGGGTCACCTGTTGCCAGTAGATATCTGTTGGAATTAGAAGAAGAAAACATTTTGGACGGTTGTTGTTTGTGCTGCGATTTCCATGATCTGAGTCGTTACGAACAGGAGTTCAGCGTAATTGAGATGTTTTAAGTTGCCAGTTGACGTTCGTATTAGTGCAGCGAGGTCTGTCGCAAGACGTCAAGTACGCAATGATGTCCACTAATTAACAGTTTATATCACAATGCTGACAGTATTGACAGATTTGGGCCTGTGTCAGTACCTTCCTCCAAACGGTAGGTTGTTGTTGTGCACCGTCCTTAGGATGTGATCCATGGCAACAAACAGTTCCGAAGAGAGGACCCCGATTTCCTCCAGCAGGAAGACATCGATGGCACGCAGAGCAGCAACTTCGACAGGATGCTTGGTAAGGTCGTTGCATGCCTGTTGGGCCATTCTCATCGGAAACGAGAACTGTGACTGTACAACCGGTATTCTGAACAGCAGATGGATGTGCTCTCCTCCGAGGCTGCGAGCTCTTTCTGATGTGACGCTTACAACCTCCGCCCGAAGGCCTCTCGAAATGCAGTATAGCATGGCGGTGCATGCTATCTGTGTCTTGCCAGCACCTGGTGGACCGACGAGGATCGTCCATGGGACAAATTGTCCTGTCCCATTGCGTGAAGTCACGTATGAGTCGATTTGTTGTACACATGATGCAAGCGCCAGTTGCTGCTCGAGGATCGATTGCTGTGTCTGACCTTGTACAGTACCCATTGTCGGTACGTACAATGGTGCTGACATGTGGACGACGTCTTGAAGTGCCGGAAAAGAAGGCAAGTTCAGGTCCTGCAGTGCGGCTGCTGTCGATTGCGCTCTAGCCTGGAGTAAATCATCGAGTTTCTGGCGCATGGAGACGGCGATCTCATATGGAGTGATCAACGGTACGGCCATCGGCGTGGTCCTGTGAAACATGAAGTGTTCCATAGCTTCGTACACCTGCAAATTTAAATTTCGTTGTGGAGTTAAGTGAACGTGCATCATGTCAGTACTGCCCGCCATGAGTATGTTCCATTTAGTTCTAAACATCTGTACGTGTTATGCAATTTATTGTAGTACTAGCGGCTACGCCGTCAGGGCCAACGGCAGGACTCAGCATAATGCATCTCAGTCTATCAGGTTGAGGGTGATTAAGGTGGACGAATGATAACAGACCTATACGGCGGGCTTCGTCCGCCTTTTTTCTCTCTCTCTATTTTGCCTTGTAGCAGTTAATGTCCACTACACAGTATTGTATTTACAATTAAGTTGTCTTCTATTTTGAAATAAATTTTTTCCTCAGCTTATCTGTGAAGATGAGCCTGCTGTGAATATGAATGGAATTTTCTTTGAGTTCAAAGGTATTTCCGTAAACAAAACTTTTCCCACTTTCTCGTGACCGATTTTCACTCATTCCACTGAAAGTAAGACGGGGATTTTAAGGCAAATTTCTCGCTGTTTCAGAGAAAAGTACAGCTCTATATATTCCTTGAACAATGGTTATCCATTCTTATCGAAATATTGGCTGTACGAGCAAATGCGGCCGATAAAATTGTTTCTCAACATCGGGTGATTCCGCGGCTTGATCCAAACATTTGACACGCGCCTCGTGCAACGTCTTTTTCTCCTCGAATACTAATTTAATTGCAATAAAGACCCTGGATCCTAACACTTTGCTTTCTCCTCTCTAAAAAATGCTAAATATTATTTTTGAAGAGCAACGTTTCATTTTTGACGCGTGAGTTGGTCTTGCATGGAATTGCCCAGTGGAATGGCAGTGCAGTGCGGTGCAGTGCATAAAGCAAGGGAGAAATATGGTCGTATTTCCCGTTCAGTGTGATGACTTTTGCAACATAGTTCCTCAACCCTCTACATTCGCTTGAAAAGATGTTTTTGGGAGGCCATAAAGTATGGAGTTATAATAGTCCAATTGGGAAGAAACATGTGACAGGATAATGTCATAGACACTTGTTACGGCGGTGGAAGGTTTTCAAAGTTGAGGGTTCATTCATTTGCCAATCGGAACATTTACTTGCCACAAAACAGTATATTTAATAATGAACTAGCGGCTACTCCGCCAGGGCCAATGGCAGGACTCAGCATAATGCATCTCAGTCTATCAGACTGATTGTGAATAGGGACGAATGATAACGCACCTATACGGCGGGCTACTCACAAATTAAGCAATGACATCATGGGGCCATTTGACCCATACCCCAAGGCTACAAGATCTACAAAGTAAGCATGTACTCCACGATTAGGAGGCTCGCTGTTTGATTTGCGGATAAAAAAACAGTGTAATTCAGCCATGCTCCGTATGCACAAATTGGTTTCCGCAGAAGACGTCATCAGTTTACAAGTCCGCGGTCTCTTTTCGTTGTGTTTCACACAGCTTTTCGCACTGATTTACCTGCGCCAAAACGTCTTGGCGTCAAAACGATCAGGCGCCAAAACGTCTTCGCCGAAATGTGACGTACCCGGAGCGCCTGGGTCACATCTTTCGGTCTCGCAGGTTGATCACGCGAGGACAAAACCATTGTTCCGTGCACGCAGCAATAATAAATGGCGAAGCTGCGGTGAAAACGTTGAATTTGAAATGCGAAACGTTACGCCGTTGTCAAGAAGGAGAGCGTGCGATTTCTCCCATTCAGAGAAGATGGCCTTCCTGTTGCGACTTTTGTAAAAGGGAAGTGTGGAAAGGTAACGATCTCGGCGGAGAAGAGCTTGGCCTTGTAAATGTTGTTGTACTTTGTACTGCCCTTATGTAAGTTACCAAGCTCCTGCAGGAGGAATAGCGCATTCCTAATCAGAGGTTCATGTTCACAACCATATTTTGCCACAAGACTCGCACCGTGGGCACTGCATCTAAAATGTAATGCAAGTGGCTGCTTTCTGCTACAAAGTGGCTTGGCATCCAGCATAAGCGCCATCCATGTTGGCTGCCCCGTCATACGTTTGACCTCGCAAATTTGCGATTGGCATCCCAAAACGTTGAAACACATCAAATATAGTTGACGCAATTTTCTTTCCAGTGGTCTCTGCCTGTTCGTATAGCCCCACAAACTCCTCAAATACATTAAAGCTTTCATCAACATGTCTCAAACAAATAGATTCCTGCTGAGACCTAGAGACATCTTGTGTGCCATCTACGATGATTGCAAATCCATCGGTTGACTTGATCTCAGCAATGATTGTGCGCAGTACTAAGTGACAGTACATGTTTTCAGTTTCTTCAATACATTTGTGGGACAGACATGTGGTCTTTTTATCTGACCAGAATGCTAGCTTTGGGTCAGTTTCGGGTTGCATTTTGAGGATTTGAAAGAGAGTGCCTGTAGGTGACAGGTAAAATAGAATATATCAATGTACCCTACAATTATGGGTGTTTAAAGCGAAATCGCAATGCAAAGTAGTTGTGCCCGAGGAGCGCATATGTCAGGGTCGAAAATTACATAGGTGAAATATTCACGCAAGTACTCTGCATCACAAAGCAAACAAATTGCGAAAGCTCACCATCATAGAGTTCTCATTATTACACGACGGAAAGTTATTGATGAAATTCATAGCTGGAATAGTAATCACCTTCAGTGTCAGTGTGACCTTGGAATGCAATTCATCGATGCAAGAGAACTTTGACCAATTTTATCGCCTTTAGGAATGAAACCTGGGCATCGTGCTGCTGTTTTTCCGCCGTGTTGTATAATTGTGCACTTATAGGAACAGTATGCAAACTTTGCAGGCTCCCGACAGCTTCGGGATGACTGTTGCACTGCCCGTGTTTTTCAAATTTCTCAAGGGATTTTTTCCAGTTGCAGAAGCCAGAGGTCAAGAATGCGGGTTCCAAATGATACTCCTTTGCTAGTAATGTCGGCGCTGTTGTCTTTGCACAATAAAAGCATAAGATTCCGTCAAAGATAGATAGATAGATAGTAGTATATTTGAGGTATATAAATGGTGGATACAGTATTAAAATGATACTATTTGTAATTTTGTTTGAATATTTACCGACGACTTCCGTTTCTTGATACCTTGTACATTATTTTATTATTTTGTATTGCTAATCAGCTCTTTCACCTTGTTCTTAAATCGATATTTATCGTACACCATTTATTCGCTGAAACTATTTAACAAAGTCGGGGCCAAATGCCCAAATCTCTTTTTCCCTTTTTCTGTCTTGCATTTAGGTATAACAAACTTGCGTGCTGCGTTGTCTCTTGTTTGATACTTATGGTCGAGTTCGCTGAATAATAATTGTAAAGGTTCACCCGCTTCGCCTCTGCTAGCTTGGTGTCCCATTATGACCGTTTGGAAGGAGATTTGCTGATCAAGATTCATCCATTGAAAATCATTTAGCAATGTTCCCATCCTGTCAAATTTCCGTTTTCCAGTAATAAGTTTGGCCGGCCAGTACAGGATTCTTCGTTGAAGTTTCATTAAGTCAGTGGCACAACAGCAAGACCATGCAGGTAGGCAGTAAAGAGCTGGACTGATGATTGTAGACTGGACTACTGTCTTTAGCACATCTTCAGGAAGATGCTCGGAAATCTTGCTCAGGCTGCTCATTCGCCCTTTTGCGGTTTGTATCAGATTTGCGATGTGTGACTTAAAGGTGAGGTTCTCGTCAAATTGAACGTCAAGATTTCGAGCAGATGTGCAAGGCTGTAAAGCATGTCCATTCAGGATAACTTCTGGTAAGGTGGTACGGCGGAGTGTTTTATGTGTGCGATTGATAGCAGCCGTGTTTTCTTGTGGTTTAGTTGGAGAAAGTTCGATAGACACCAATTTGATAGATTATGTAGATCGTCATTAATTTTGCTCTGAATTGTAGCTGGTTCGATTCGAGATTCAGGATCATAAGAATATAGTAGCTGTGTGTCGCCTGCATAATGGGTAATTGTTGCGTGCTTGATTGTTGATGGAAGCTCATTAGTGTACAACAAAAATAACAACAGGCCAATGATGGATCCTTATGGCACGCCAGTGGTCACTGTCGCCTCTGACGACTCTATTCCATTTGCTCGTACAACTTGGGAGCGTCCAGAGAGGTAAGACACAAACCAGGTAATGGAGGTTGAAGTAAGACGAAGACTATCTTGTTTTCTCAGGAGACGTTGATGGTTGACACTATCAAATGCCTTTGACATGTCTAAGAGTATAAGTATTGAAATACTGTGGTTGTCAATGGCTTGGAGAATCTCGTCCATCACCATAAGTAATGCAGTCAATGTCGATCGGTGTCGACGAAAGCCATGTTGGGATTTATTGAGGATGGGTTCGATATGATTATATACTTGATTGTATGCCACTGTTTCAATTACTTTAGAAATTAATGTTAATCGGTCGGTGTTTTTCAGGCTCTGTTGCCCCTGGCAATTTTTGTAGAGGAATTACAATGGCTTTCTTGAAGGAAGTTGGGAATGTAGATGTTTCCAAAGATAGATTGACGAGATCCGTTAGTTGTGTATAAATTGCTGGTAGCGCAGACTTTAGTGCATGTCCATTAAGATCATCATCTACTGGCGCACCCCACCTTGGCAATCGTCCTACGGCTTTTATGATATCAATGTGAGAAGCGATAGAGAATGAAAAATGGTTATTTTCTGCTGTTTCATCGATACGGCAACTGGGGGTGGATACATCTGGATCATGGGATCTTTTTCCAACATTTACAAAGTAAGAATTCATTTCATCTAATTCTTTTCTGGTTGTCGCTCTGCAATGTAATTGACTTGCTGGTACTGAGAGATTCTTTATCATTCTCCATATTTCGGTCTTGTCCATTTTCTTTTGCTCGAATTGTTTCTTGTTGTAAGTGTGTCTTGCTCGTCTTAATTGATAGTTGATTAGATTTCGTAATTGATGATATGCTTTCCAGTCTCTAGATTCCTTTGATTTCATAGCTTTATACCATAGCTTATTTCTTTTCTTTAATTTCAATCGATGGTGACTTGTTATCCATGGGGCGTAGTTTGGGTAAAGATAGATCAATTTACGTGGTGCATGATTATCAAGTGTCTGGATTAAATTACTTTGTAGATATGCTGCTTCAGAGCTGACATTCTTTTCTTTGATAGCAGTGATGAAGTTGGTCCAGTCTGATGCTGCAACATCTTCACAGAAGCATTCAGGATTGAAATTAGGGATTGAAGTCAAATCCCAATCTGCTTGTGCAGCCATGGGTAGGACTGCAACCACGAGTCTTGTAATCGCTATGTAGCTTCATTGTTTCTAACTTTTACGGGGAGCTGATCTAGGTTTAGGTGACATGGCTCCGATGGAAAAGCTCTTTCCTGATTACATTACTAGCAACAACAAATCTGATCACCAGGGAAAGCTTTTCGGTTTTGGCTGTAGACACAAATCAAAGCATCAGCAGCAGCCAAAACAGAAAATAACCTCACTGTTCTGTTTCACTATGCAAGCTTGGGAATTATATAGTTGCCAATCACAGGCATTATGTGGTTTTGTATAGTTGTAGAAGTGAGACGTGGAGTTTTGTGGAGCGGTTTGAAAGTGCTTAGGAAGAACATCATCCCCACTATCAATCCTGAAATCTAAACAGTTTTGAAGATTACTGTGAAGGTCCTTGTTATTCGGCTCATGGTCGCGTCTGTCCACACAAGATTAGGGATAAATTTATCCGATAGGCACATACTTGTCGGAAGCAACAGCTGATGTAACAGCAGAACGGATACTGTGAGACTTGAAGATACTGATATCTATGCCCGAATCACGCAAAATGATTAAGAGCAATATTGGCAGAACACATCCAATAAACAATTGAGTACCTCTCAAAGTTTTAGTCACCTCCTGATAGTGGCGATTGCACGACACCACACAATGACGCGAGTCAGGTTGGTATGCATGAAGCTCAACAGCATTTAAATGCCTTCCAGGTCTTGATTGTTTCACCAAGTCCTGAATAGTAAATGAGCAGCTAGAGCTGGTACGAGTCATGTAATGAATGTTAAGCAATTGTAAAGTGTGCACCCCTTTGAGCAAATAAAATAGCAGCAAGCATAATTGTTTTAAAAATCAGTTCTTTCAACGGCAAAAGATCAACAGCAGGAAACATCCGTAAATGCTGTGAGACAAGATTTACGTCCCAAATCTTCCGATATCGTGGAAAACTTGGTCGACGCTCAAATACACCTTTCATGAAACGCACAACAATTGGATGAGCGCCAAAAGATACACCGTCTACAATCAAAATGGTTGAGAGAGCGCTGCGTGCAGTATTGATAATGCTATAGCCCAATCCTGATTCATGTAGTTCGGCCAAGAAATCAAGACCATGCTCTACAGACACTGCAGAGAGATCAATTTCCGTGTACTGCAATACTTCTGCCATTTCTGTAAGTACACTGCGTACTGTTTCTGTGTAGAGGCCCACCAGGATGAGGATATGATTGCGGCAATGCGGCTAGATATTTCTGGGCTGCCCCAGGCTTGCCCGACATGTAGCAAGCTATCAGGGACAATTTTCTGTTCAGAGAATGTTTCGCCTCCAGATCGTAAGGCAGGCACAGTAGACGTGCTGCAGGCAGAATTAGAATTGGACTGGCTACCAGAATTTTCATAAGTTGTGAAAACCAACTTTGAGTTGTCAATAAGCTGAAGAAAGGAAAAGCATACAATGACAAATGCGCCCAATTCAAGGAGAATGCATCAACGGCATGAGACATTGTGTCTGATCTCCACAACACATAACAGTCTAATTGTTTATTCAATCGAGAAGCAAATAAGTCAATCTCGGGCAAATGAAACACATCAGTGATGCCCTGGAAGACTGTTCTGTTTAACATCCACTCAGTGTAGTCATTAAAGATGCGAGATTCGCTATCTGCTTCAACAGTACACACACCTGGGATATGTGCAACGCTCAACCAAATGCTGCGTTGTATACTCCACATCCAAATCATTCTAGCAATTTCATTGCAATGAAATGACTTACTTCCACCCATGTGATTAACATAGGTAACAGCAGTAGCATTATCCACCTGAATGCGCACAGGGACATTGGCCATACTAGCACAGAACGATTGCAAAGCAAAATGAGCCGCCTGTAATTCAAGGCAATTAATATGAAATTCTGCCTCAACAGGGGACCAACGGCCTCCAGCATGTTGTCCTCCGTACACAGCTCCCCAACCAGCATTAGAAGCATCTGATTGTATGTCAGTATGCAGATGAGGTACAACAATAACCTTCTGAGCCTAGACAAGTTTATCAATCCACCATTCTAAATCGGACTGTGAGCGGATTGACAAATGTATTGAAGCGTTATACTGGCCTTTCGCACATTTTAAATCTTTAGCACAGTCCAATTCCAACTGCCGATAACGCAGTGGTCCATGTTGTATGCTTGGAAGTAAGTAAGTACTCTATATAATCCTGGCGACAGGAGCGGAAAATTGCACGGGTAGCTTGCTTCTGTCCTGTAGTTGACAGATTGGCTAAGGAGACAGTGCGGTCGTTGTAAAGCTGCTTGGTGCGGTCGCTGACGATTCGCTTCCGTAAATGCAGTTGTTGTCTCACCGGTAGGACCTCTTCTGGCGCATTGTGGATTGAAGACTGGAAGGACTTGAGGGAGCCAGAGGCTTGCGGGCATGGCGGTTGTTCGTTGAGTCCTCTCTGGACGGCAGTGTCAAACCTAGTCAAGATCTCAGAGTCTTTAGCAAGGACTGAGTAGTCTCGTTGTGGATGCGTCTTTTCTTCCATTCTAATACGGCTTCTCATTCTGCTCATATTTAATGAAATGATTCAAGACCTTCAAATTCAGAATAACACGAAAAGTGCCAGGTTCGTTTTTGG
This sequence comes from Calvadosia cruxmelitensis, assembly GCA_900245855.1. Lineage (NCBI taxonomy): Eukaryota > Metazoa > Cnidaria > Staurozoa > Stauromedusae > Kishinouyeidae > Calvadosia > Calvadosia cruxmelitensis. The sequence continues at coordinate 44,747 of OFHS01000333.1, forward strand.
CGACGAATAAATATTGTAGATAAAAATTTGTCATCTTCATGTGCACACGAGTCAATGATCTTCTTGTCAAGAAACTTAATAAGTTACGCATTAGCAACTTGGTGTTCAATAGTGGAAAAGGAAAATTCCCAAGGACATGTAAATTGGACAGGCTTCAACACAAAATCAATGCGGTATCCACTAACAATCTGAATAAATTCAGGATCAGAAGTCAATGTTTGCCACTTTGATATATAATCAGACAATCAAACCCCTCAGAAATCAGTAATATTCACAGCACTTACGTCATTCACTTCTCTTGCTTGTAAGCCGCCTGCTGTTTGTGTTGTGGCCGCGATGTGCCTCGACGGTGCCATCCCTGATTCTGGCAAGCTGGAAAGTGGCACTGACTCTGCCATCTGCTGGATTGTTGCCAAAAGCCGCGGCGTGGACCGTTTTTGACTCAAGATGTTTCTTGACAAAACCACCACCATAAGAATGAACCACATTGTGACTGATGTGATTCGTAGCATTGATGTCGCAGAGAGTAGTAGGCAGGTTGTCACCAAATAAAAACTCTGTAACAGGCTTTGTCTCAGAACTGTGAACAGGCTTTGTCTCGATCCACTACTGTGAAGAGTTAATGCATACCTTCGGAGATAGGAAGAGGTCCAACGATCGATGTCGACATGAATACTTCCAAACTGTCTGTAAGGCGGTTGCTGTTACAGGTTTTTTAAATAGGATTAGTGATTTTAGATCATCTGTTTCTGATTATGAGAACTTTATGCCCCCTTTCCAAGTCTTGCATGTTTAGGCATTGCTTGTCTCAGCACATTCTGTAAGCTGGATCACAGTAGTTATAGTGCAGCTAGGAACCATCATGAACATTGTTCCATTCTGTGTCATAAGCTTACTTCTCAATTTGAGTTAAACAAAAGTTTTGTTGAAAGTTGCAGAGCGTTTTCGTATTTACATTTTTTGCTGTGATAACAAACGAAATAGTGAGGACCGATGGTCTGATGGGCAAGGCACTTGACTCCGGAGCCAGGGCATGTGGGTACAAATCCCAGCAGGTCAAAAAGTATTCTTTGAGTTTTATAGCTAGGTCAGGCAGGGAAATGAGATTACCTTGGAAGTGATGTCTCAGGGTTTTTCTAATGAGTGGCTTTTGCACGCTCAACATCATATCACGTGTTTAATAAACTACTTTGTCATCCCTTGTACTTCTAAATGTTCTTCTGGGATAACAGTGGGGTGAGAGATTTGAAATCTCTGGACTTTTGAAAGAATTTCCTACATTCGACCTTCGAAGCTTGCGACATCTTGGCGTTTTTTCTAATAAACAACTTTTACACACTCAAAGTCATAACGGTTGTTTTAGAAACTTCTTTGATAGCCCTTTTACTTCTAAATGTTCCTCTGGGATAGAACTGTGAGAGATCTTGAAATGTCTTGGCGTTTGGATTAATTTCTTACCAGGCGATGAGACTTGAATAGCACAAGGTCATCCACAACCTAGTGTTGGTGACGGACAGCCTGGAACGAGCAACCTCACTACCTTGCCACCTCTTTGTGTCACCTGCCGACTTGAGTCCTCTTGCAAGTAAACATATGCACTGTCGCCATCGCCTGCAAGGCTTACCTTTTGAAGATTGAGGTCTTCTACCCCTTGTGTTGAAGCAATGTGAGGGAGGGTGCAGATAGAGAATTTAGCAAAGTCTTCTACCTCAATCTCTCCAGCAAGATCGTCGGCTTTGGGTGGATCCACCGGAAAACGAGAGAAGCAGTCGACGACTGTGTGCTTTGCTCCAGGGCGCCATTTTGTTTTGAAGTAATAGCTTGCTAGCTTTTCCTTGAGTCTTCCTTGAGGCAACTGATGCGTGGGGTGTCGATCATATCTAATGTTTGGTGATTTAAGATTGACTCCAACAGGTGGTTGTCAACCAGGAGGTTAAACTTTGATCCCTGATGGGACAATTTGCATTTTCAAACTGCCCAAACTACTGCGAGAAGCTTCACTTTGGTGGCCAAGTACCTTGACTTGATGGGAGTGACAAATCGCGATCCACATTGTAACATCTGCCATGTGGTGTCTTCTTCCTGATGCCAAAGAGCAAATCCAAGACCTTTGATTTGAGCTGCATCAGTTTCAAGACGCAATTTGGCTCCATGGCAAAATTGAGACAGTTTGCAAGGGTAAACAAGTGCCTGGATGACTGTGTCAAAGGCTTGCTGCTTGTGGCCTTTCCGGACATCATCTTCATCATCATTTACTTTCAAAAATGTATAGAAAGAGGCATCGTAACAAAAGGCGGTAAAAGTGCTACAATTACGATATATGAGTTAAAATCCTACATAGCACTTGTTAAAATTCTTAAGGGGGGACTCCGCCCCAAATTCTAAATCTGGCTGTGGTACTAGAATCATTCTGAAAATCAACACAGTTATACTATT
>OFHS01000334.1:0-17465 GCA_900245855.1 Calvadosia cruxmelitensis
GGGCATAGTGTAAACAGAAGGCCTATCCGGCACGAAAATCACTCCGCTCCGATAGCTATCCGGTATAGTGTAAACCAGGCCTTAATCTATAGCTTCAGAGCAGGAAACGGGTAATCCACACTACCGAGCAAAATAGTCAACAATCTGAGTAATTTGAAGAGAGATGTTATTGTTGTAGCCCTAAGATCTGGATGCCAAGACCTTCGAGAGGGTGGAGCTGGACTTGCGCAGGCACTAGTTGGAAGAGAGATCGCACGGCTATCCTAAACAGCAAAGGATGATGAAACTTCGTACAAAATTCTGTGTCAAACCTGTATTAGCAGCCACCTGTGTATAAAGACCACTAAAATAACCTTAAAATGACACTTTCTATAGAATTATACCTGGACAGAAAGGCCACCTGTCTATAAAGGTCATTTTCCTCAGGTCCCAAATGTGACCATTATAGACAAGTTTCACTGTACTAGTGACCACTAATGACTATGTTCTGTTGCTTAGCTGCCTTCGCTATTCTCCTTCGTGTTATTCTTCACATTGTATCCCTGCATCGCTCTGTTCTTTCGACAGAAACGTTATCTACGCTCTCTCTGAAGGAACAAAACGGCATATTCCATTTCGAAACTCGACATTGACAAGACTGTTACAACAATGCCTTGGACCAAAATGTAGAACGAACTTCATAGTACGTCAGCAACAATCGACAGAAAAAGTACGAAGACAAACGTATTAGCAATATGTTTTCTTATTTGTGTTTGCGGTTCCATTGTCAGGTCTGCGTGGCACCGTCCATGAGTGAGGCCTACGAAACTCGTTGTAGTTTGAATTTCGGGACGCGAGCAAGAAAAATAACAAACAAGGAACGGATGCATTCAAACATTGAGGTATCTTGAATCTTCCCACACTGTTCTTACGTTATTTTATCTTTCTTTGGAAATCTCAAACCAGTAGCATCGTACTTTATCCATTCCAGGTCGACTATCAGATACAATGCCGGAAATTATCGAAAAAGATCGAAGCGCTTGGTAAATGCAGGCTTATTAGAAGATATTGAGTGATTGACGTAATTGCTTCTACCTTCCTTACTGAGAGATGATTATTTTAATTCCTACAGAACGCCAACTTGAGTGCATTCAGCAAGAACATCCTGGCTTCGAACGGGAAATGGCGACGCGAAGGGACACCGAGTGCCAGGTAGCGGAGTCTTTTAATTTGATTATTGCGTGTCGCATCTTTGCCCGAGTCTTGGCAGCTCAAAATATGTGACAAGTTTTGCTTCGAAATATCCCCATTAATATTTTTTCTACAGACTGTGTTCTGGACAAGAAGCGATACCAACACAGCAGAAAAGACAGCATTTCAGTTTGGATACCTCATGGCAAACGCCTTTCAAAGCACAACCGTGGACATCACAAACAAAAAGCAGTCGCGAAAGTTCACTCACGCCACATCTCCCATCTGGGAAAACGAAATCGCAACCGACGAAATGAAACTGTTGCTGTTGACAATCACATTGTTTCCGTGTGAACAAGAGGACCATGGGCATAGTCACGTGCATACTCTATTGTCTGAACTACGAATGGCTGTCGAGGATGGCGACCGAGATGCATTGCAACGAACGACCGACAATGTCCATCATCAACTCCATGAGGAATGGCAAGAAATCACTCGCCGGTGGAGAGAGGAAACAAACCAAACAGAAAAAGGTAGAGCAACAACAGCGAAATTTCTTCGAAGGCAAATCCAAGGAACAATTTCCAAAGAACATTTATCAATCCTTGTTGGTTGTCTTATAATCTGCTTCTGCGCAATCACAAATCACAATAACTCCAAGCCCAAGATCCGAACAGATTCTAAAAAATTTAAAAATTTAATTTATTACTAAATACGCATTATTAATAGTTAATTATTTACTACGTATACAGTTCGTAGAAAATTTGAATTACACGAATTTCGAGCAGTGATTTTCTATGAAGTCACGCGGTATTAGCTTTTGGCATTATACGGTGCGCAATGCTCATCGTGTGATGTTCATAATCTCGTCTTCTCAATTACAGATGTGGCACCTGAGCGAAAAACAACAAAACTAGCTATTTTCCTCCAAAACAACAGCCCAAACTGTAAGTATTCTTTGTACAAGGATGCAATACAAACGGCTGCTGTCTAAAAGTTCAAAATGGTCGGCTTTGATATCGCTAACGTATTTGTTTTCATTTGATATCGCTGACGTTTTTGTTTTCATCAGATTTGGATGCCGATGGCGTGGCTACGAACGGAGAACTGTTCTGTCAATTCTTGTATCTACAGCGCGCATGCGTGATTAGTAGCATGATTACGGTGCTGTTGCGGGCGGCAAATCAAGCGACCAGACGAACGTGCATTACTGACTATGACGACAACACGAGCGATAACTCATCTGCGCTCGCCACAACCCGAGATACGTACACACTCGAAGCCATGTCTGGTGAGCTACATGGAAGTGAGGATGGCAGTTATCACGTGACAAAAGAAGAATCGAGCGACGACTGCAGTATGACACCGCGATTTTCGAATAGTTCCGACAGCGATGAGATGTTTGACTGTTTTGGTCGGCTACCGATGTCGAATTCATGGCTTGGCGACACCGATGATACGTCATTTGGGTCATTCCGATTGGCTGTCATGGTGACAGAGAGCAGATTTCACTCGTCGAATTTCATCACGCATGCCGACATGTCGGCCGATCTTCTTCCTCTGACGACCTGCAGTCTCAAGAAACGGTTTCTCGACATCACCGCGACAAACAGCGACGACTCAATGTCGACGGGGATGTGGCTGACGGACGATGTGAAAACAAGCACGCGCGACGCATGCGATCTAGAGAGCCTCGATGGCATGCCAAGCGACAGAATGATGCATGACGACAACATCAAAGCGAGAGCAACTGACGGACTGTTGGCAAAGGTCAACGCCCTGGAGAGTAATAATTTGAAAGTGATGAGAAGGCTGACAGTCGTCATGAAGGAGAGCAAGAGTACAGAACAAAAACTGAAACAAGTGGAAGGCGAAAAGAAGCGACTTGCAGCCGAGCTCAGAGAAAACAACGAAGAATTGCAAGCAACAAGATCGACGAACAAGCATCTTGAAGAGCGAGTCAGAAAATTAGAAGAGGAAAAAGCGGCAAGGAATGATCAGTTGTTGGCCATTAACGAAAGCTACCAGCGAGTACTTGCGAAGAGCAAGGAACAACAACGGGAAATGGATCACAGCATAGCCGAGATCAAGACCTTGCACGATCAGCTGATGACGCAGCGAAGGCAAGAAGAAATCATCAAGGCTGATAATCATCTGATCACGGAGCAACTCGAGTTCAAATTGAGCGAAGTTGAATCATTGCATAAGGAACTGAATGGTGTCATTCATACTAAGAGGACACTACGGACCACGCTAAGAAAGATCATGGTGAAAACAGAGAACATACCTGAGTCATTGCCAAAACGCAGCAGTACATTCCGACGTCCAAAGTCACCATCCAAAGCAGCGCTCGAGACAGAATTATTTGTTGCAATTGAGAAGAACCTTGCCCTTGAGGCGATCATGTCTGAAGTCAAGGCATTTGTCAGCGAAGAGAATACGACGTGGTCGTGTGATGTGATCAGGCGAAAGGCAATAGTCAACAGCAGACAGAGAAGCGGAGATAAGGTACAGGACAAGACGAGTCTACGACGGAACGCAAGTCTATCGAAACCGCCTGGGACAGACGCAAAGAAATTAAGACGCAGCAATTCGGAAAGAGTTACTCCAAAGAAGGACGTCGAAGAGAAAAAATCAACACAAACAGCACCTTGCGAGGAAAAGGCGCGATATCCACGAACGTCAAGAATAAAAGAAATCATCGCAGAAAACCAGAAGCTGACGGAGGAAAGCGTACGACTTCGAAAGAAGGTAACTGAAGTGGAGAGCGATTTGGAGAAAGCAAACAAATACGTACAAAGTTTAATCGAAGAATGTGCCATGCTGGAGAGTGAAAGCGAGCGGATGATGATCCACGAAGCAACGAAAGTGAAACCATTGATGTCAGACCATGATGTAATACACACGGACGTAGCAACAAACACGGAGCAACAGTTTGAAGAACCATTGGTAACTTATGATGATGATACGAGCGAAGTGGATGATTTGAAAATGCGACTCAAACACGCACAGGAGATTAGGGAGCAACAAGAAGAGAAAAGCGTCATTTATCAGCAAGAAATTGAACAACTGAGATCAATTCTAGACAGTAAAGACATCCAAGAAGGGACAAAAGGGAATGCGACGGAAGAATTGCGACAGAATGTATCCATATTGACAAGAGAGTTGGCAGCTGAGAGAAAAGCCAATCAGAAACTCAACAGAAACTTCAGGAACTTTCGTCATGAACTCGAAGGCAGAGTGGCCACGCTGAAATTAGAAAATCGAACATTGGAGACGAAATTAACAGAATCAAGGAGAAAGAGAAGGCAAGGTGTTACCAACAAGAGCAAGGAAAGAGACGATTGCAACGTCAATTACTTCGATCTGACATAGTTAACAAGGTTTAAGGATACAATAATCTAGGACGTGGGTTAGGATATAGATGGATGTCTTGAATTGGGATAGAGGAACGCTTTCGCGAAAGGCATAAGGATAAATAACCAGGGGTGCAGTCAGATGTAATATATTAGGAGAGACAAGTTTGAAAATGTCACTGCAGTGTTTGATAAATAGGGAATCAGAATTCACGAGAGGTCGAGGTGTCGAGCCCCATGAACATAATTTGTGAGAATACGATTTTAAAGCAACCGCCATTTTATCATGCTCTATACAGGAACACTTCAAGACATATAACCTAACCGTAAATCCGTAATCTTACATGTTTTTCTATAACGGATTTGCGCTTTGCTTACGCGAAATACATTAGCCAAGAACAGGCAACGCCATCAGCATGTTGGGGTCCCTAAAGTCACCGGACTGTCTCAATGAGATTTTTAACCTGTAGTTAGTTTCAGTTAGTTTGTTTATTTAATGTAATTAGTTTTATTAACTTCGGCTTGAGTATTTATTTGTAAGAAAATAATAAATTGAAAAGAGAAATAAAAATAAATAAATAAATAAAATAAAAATAAAAAGAACAAGCATACAGTTTGGTGTTTGGCGTACAGAAATTGAAGTAATCTAGGTCCAACAATGTCGCTTTGCTTACGCCAAATACATTAGCCAAGAACAAGCATAAAGTTTGGTGCTACAGAAATAACACATCACCAACAGACATAAAATAAACAAATAAACATTTCAACTGGATGTTGGTCATGATTACAATTCTGTTGCCTTCTCTGCCAGGCAGTTGTGTATAACAATAACATTGATTGAAATCATTCAACAAGTGTTTATTAATTACTTTTGCTTCAACCAGTGGTGAGCTTATTGACAGTGCTACGCAGTAACACTGACTCATCGAAAGTAATCTTCACTACCGTCCATGATGGCGACACAAATATACAGCCAATCGCATCGTTCCTACTTGTTCTTCCTCTGATTGGTTGATAGCTGACGATTTACGACGGCCTGTGTTCCCTGTGTCAACGCATATTCGTACAGTTTTGAGAATACCTGTTAACAAAAAAACAGGTCTGTAAAGTTACCTTACTACCTATAGAGTTACATGTGAAAAGTAATTAATTACTTCAAAAAATTACCGAAAAAGTCAACTTTTCAAGTAATTACCAGTAGCTGCTTTACGGCCTTGCAAAAACACTATCTTCTCTTACAAAATCACCTTTTGAACTGAAATCGACAATTTTGAAAGCCAAGAATAATCCTTGAAATTGACCATCATAGTGTAATATAGCATGGATGAATGCGCATCAAACAAAACAATTTCCTGGCGTCTTTACCCGTGGCAGAGGTCAACTCCATGGTACACTGAGATGCAATGGGGCTGCACTTGATGGGTTGGCGGGTTAAATCAGACGCTGAGACTGTTTGGAAACTTTGCAACAGCAAGTATAGTTACACTCTCCTAATCAACTCAAACATACTCAAGCTCGTTTAACATCCTAACTGATAATGTCTTCGCATTGCTTAAAATTTGCCCAAAATGTTCCCATGTCACTCACTATTTTCAAGCGATGAAGGTCTCTTGCCATACTGGCTTTGCTTACTCATGAAATAATTGTCATTATTTTTCACATTGGTGAGCCCCAGAAGGGGGATACAGTAGACACTCATTAATATGTATCACGATTAGTTAATATTTCAGTTACAGATCATGATAATAAGTGAAGGGAAATATATTAGGCAGGCTATCTAATTGAATCTGATAGAGCTTGGTTCTCACATAGAAGAAGTTCGGCAGGCGATGAAATTAGCCGGAGTGATACAGTGAAACCTGTCTATAATGGTCACCTTTGGGACCTGAAGAAAATGACCTTTATAGACAGGTGGCCTTTTTGTCCAGGTTGATTTCTATAGAAACTGTTATTTTGGGGTTATGAAGAGTGGCCTATACACAGGTGGCTGCTTTATAGAGGTGGCTGGTAATAGCCGTTTGACTGTATGTGATTAACACTGTATTACCAGAGTGGCAGGGTTTGATAATATCAATGTGCTGCACTGTGTTTGTTCTCAGGGTCAACAGTAGGGTTATTGTCTCACCTCGTCCCATATCCATTCCGCTACAGTATCCAACTGCGAGCCAACATCTCTCATTTCACCACTAAATCTGACATAAGCCCAAATGATGACGCCGCACAGAAAGACACCGAGTACCATGTTGAACATGTTGGCAAATGACATCACACCCAGCATGGTGAACATTCCAGATGCAATATATGCCATCACCATGACAACGAGAAATACGGCTGGCGTGCGGGCAGCGTTGAAGACGTTCTTGCTATCGTTCAACTTGGTGAAATTATCAAGCAGTTCTTCTATTTCAGCCTCTAAACGATCGGCAAAATCATGACTGAATTCAGCTCCACCCATTTTTCGTGTCGAATTGAAGAGTTCCAGTGCTTTCGTTTTGCATTCCTCGTGGCGAGTTAGAAGAAGGGCTGGCGCAAGGTAGGGCATGTCACCACCGCAAAGCTAAAATGCAAAGAAAATAGCGTACAAAATAACTCGTTTAATATCATGGTATTGCGAGTAAATAAAATGTGATATTGAACGAGTTGTGACAATGACCAAGTTTGTGTCAAAAGTGGTTCCATGTATCAAGAAAAAGTTACTTTAGAGATTGGAGCTATGTTGTAATCACGAGGCTTGATGTGTGGTAATTGTTCCTTCTTTTCTCGCCTGATCCTCAATATTTTTTCAGATAATTTTCAATTCTCTTCCATTTCTCTCTTCTTGCTATTTTATTTCAATTAAATTTTAATGATGTAATCTGTATACGGTCTCCCAAACAAACAAGCTGTTAGTCAACTTATCATGTACATTTTCTTTTTAGTCAACTTGTGTGTAATTGTAAAAAATACTCTGCTGTACTGTTCATGATCAAAATAAATATCTATCTATAAAACGAAAGGGAAACCTATCTGCAGGAAGAAATATATTACAACAATTGTCATATTCAACTGGCTAGCTTGTCGAGCTTCTGTCTGCTAATTGAACGAATTTATTTGATCATAAAATAAAGAGACAGAATTGGGTACAACAGTCAAACGAACAGCTACAGTATATGATCATGGAAGATCCTTTCAGCACACATTTGCATGTTTGTTTGGGAGACGACAAAATCCCATGCATATTAATACCTTTTCCATTTGCTTGTTATAGCGATCTTTTGATGTTGCTAAAGCAGCGAGGTTATTTGCTTCTGCTGTTGCCTAAATCAACAGAAAATCAATCAAAGTAAAGACGATAAAAAATTGCATTGCGATGGTTAGATAGAAATTAATACAAACAAATCAACAAAATAAAGCAAACACCGGTAATAAAATCCATTAATACACACAAATTCTAAACAAAAACAAAAAAACATACAAATACAAAAACACAGAAACAAACAAGCAAACAACACCGGAGCAAACATAAACAAATCAGTAAACACAAAAACGATAAGCAAACAACAAGCAGATATAACAAGGCACCTGAAGCATAGATTTTGGTTCAGGCAGCTCATCACTTTGGTACATCCGCACATATGCTTTGAAGTATTCAACCAATTCCTGACATGTCACTTCAGAGCCATTGATGTTCTTTACAGAGAGATTGTCCGGAGAAAGCAAACGAGGCACAAAATCTTCAAGGTATTCCTTGAATTCATCATCGATATCTGCAAACGCAATAGGCAGAGCATGCTAGAATAAGATCAACAAAAGGCATCAAACAGTGCACAATGTCTAAAACTACAAAAGACAAAGCATGCTAGAATAAAATGAACAAACAAATAAAATTAACAAAATGCATCATAAAGTGTACGCTGCAACGAAAGAGTAGTTTTTAAACAATTTAACTGCAGTAGCCTCCATGACAACGTTGTTATAGTAGACATCCAATTTAAACATTCTACCCATACATTCTTTCATTTGTTACAATAGAAGAATCGCATGCTTCGTGATATACCTGACAGTCGACCGTCAAAGGTAGGGCTTGTCGCTACAACTTTTCCAGGATGAGGAAGCAGATAGCATCCAATCTTTTCAAAACATGAATGAACATGACGACGGACCCTTGCTAGTTCACCATGCTGACCAGGTTTGACCTAAGTTTGTAACGTCAAAAGGAAAAATATGTTCAAGATATAGGGCAAATTCTGGCTTTTTCAAAGCATAATCCACATAGGAAGGTATGTCAGTACCATACGACCTTCAAATTTCGCGCTCGCTATGCTTTTCTATAGCCGATCAGAACCCAGTCTTTTGTCCATGTAAACCAATGAGAATGAAGCTAGTAGTGAACCTTGTTTCACATGATTTGGGTGCGTGATCTCCAATTGCAGACCACAGAGATTCTTGAAACATGGCGGCGGCCGTGACAACACAACTTTTACCTGTATTTTTTCCTGTCATAGTTACTCTGTGGCTCTTCCAACTGAGTTTTTTACTTCGATATGGAAAGGTTGTACATTCAAATCTGGTTTGGAACACTTGAACTCTTGAAAAGGCAAGCTTCGAACAAAATAAGCGTGCTCTATGTTTACAAACTTGATTCTACGATTCTCGGATGAATTTCACTGATTTCCTTATCAAATATATTCGTAGTTTGAAGAAAACGCTTCCCAGGCAAGTGTGTGACAATTATTTCAACTATCTAAAGCTCCAAAATTGTTTGAATGCTTTTTATCTACGAAAAACTTCGATAAATTGGCCAGTGTTGTCGCATGCCGCCTGGTCAAAATTCGTGCGGCATCATGGGTGTTAATTTACTTTAAGGACAACTCATGACAAAGACACAAAGGGAACTAAACTCTGTTACAGAATACAGCTATTAAATAGTAAATACAGGTTACGACTTACGACATAGCAGCATGAGCTAATTAACACGAGATTACGTCAATCAAAAGACTACAAGCAGCAAACAATTAGCAAGATATCCTTTAACAGTCGTGTAAATTAGAAGTTACGATAGCAGACCAATCGAAAACAATACAAATGAAAGGAACACACATCAACAACAGTAAAGGGTGACTTACCTCAAGACGCTTCTGAAGGAGCGCATTCCCGTCTCCATAGCCATAGTCATAAGGATAACTCCAATCTCTTACCAAGAACTCAAGACGCTATAATATTAAAAAATAAATTAAGAATCCTACTTAGGTCCCCATATCACATTCAGACAGCAACAACAAATATGAGTGGGGGTAGCCGCAGTAAGTTGCATTATGGTCATGAAGCAGCACAAAGTAGGGCAAGCAGCTATTTCTTAGAGAGAGACTAACCAACTTAACAAAATATTTTGGTTAGGAATTACACCAAGGCAAATATCCAACACACAGAGCAGTAGCAATTACCATGTTACAGTCAACACTGGAATAAGGCACATGGTTTTGTTACCTGGAAGGGCTTTCTCATGCTTTCTTCTTCCATCGCTAGTCGACCATACTCAGTGAAAAGCTAAAAGAATACAAAAACCAAAAACGTAATTATAACTTCTCGAAAGTTACACGATAGCTTCATCAAGAAAGCACAAACAGGAATCCTGAGATTCGATGAACAACTAATCATTTAACATGCTTACCTGCAAGTGCTGTAGGTCATCTTCTTGTATGTTACCAGACAAATTGAAAACCTACAAGACATCGTCAATCGTCACAGCGTTTCAATATCGTCTCGCCCAAGTAGAACATTCAACAACTTTGATCAAATAATGAGAGATGATAAGAGCAAACGGAGTAGAACAGAGCAAGCAAGTTGTACAGCAACAGAGGTCCAGTCATGATTTGGAGGGGGAACGCCGTCCGCCCACTGTTTTGTTTTTGGGGAACGCCGTCCTCTCACTTCTTAAAAATCTTGTAAGCATATTTAGTACAAACGATGAAAAGTCCCTTTGCACCTATTTCCTGGTTATAACAAACAAGCCCTTTTCAAATACTGCGCGTACAAAATTGAAATAGCGACTCTACAGCAAAGCAGCTTTCTTCAAATGATTTGTTTCTGAGTTCAGTTTGCAGAAATATGACTGGAGTCACACTTGATTAACGGGCAAAAAGGGGATTTGTAAATCAACCTTGTGAAATCCAGAATAAGTTACACTCCGTGCACCTCTGCATATCACCAAAGAAGTTCACTCAGAGACGCTTTTGAAGGGTGAATATTGCCAAAAAAAATTCCCGGGGAAGCATGTCCTGGATCCCCTACCAACGGCCATTCAGGGAGGGGCGGGGCTTTGCCCCCTACATATTCTCCATTTTATATCCGTCCCCCTACTTCTGTGAGTTACAAAACATCACTGCAGAGGTCCCTATTAGCCGTCAACGAAACTGTTGGATATATAGCAAACAGGGAATATCATGCTGACATGAAAATCTTCAATAGAGCAAAGAATGCAAATGGCTACAAGATCCTCTTAGGAAATAGCACGATAGGCACAGTCTCACAAGTAAATTCAGTCCAACATGTTTTAGTGATTGTTTATCTCCGAAAAAGTGTGAAAACTATGTGAAAGAGGAAGAACCCTCCAAAACTGTTCGTTTTGTGTCCGTGAGATTTGTAAATCTGGGTGACGTGTGTGTCTTGTGTCCGTAGAGTTCTGTAAAACTGGGTGACGTGCATGTCTGTGGTGTCATAGGAAGTGTCAAGTGTTGTTGCATCACTTTGTCATATATGCGTTACTTGTTGGATTGTTCTGGTGTCAACGTGTGTCAGCGGTAGTTTGTATAGTCATGCGTTGTAAATATATAGTGTCGTGCTTTGTGGAACGAAAATCAGTGTGCTCAAAGTTCTTGGCGAGGAGCCATTCGCAATGTTGTCGTCTCTATCTCCCACACACTAAACCATCGACTTACAAAAACTATATGAAATAAGAAGCATCACGTGAATCAGCATATGAAAAGCAGTAAAGCATGCGAATCTGAAAAACAGAAACCAATGTGAAAAATGCCCGTTTCCTAAGGCTCTTCACATGGAATTCACATTGCTCAAGTCCCTAGTGAAAGAAACCACCCTAAAGTGGTCTCTTCATATTTTTGAGTGTTCCAATACAATCGACATGTAACAAATGACCATCTAATCTCGCTTGTAGCATAGTCTACAAATAAATTATCAGGCTGTACTCTCACAACGAAGCCTTTCCACAATTTTTGTGATGATAGGATGTGGAAATCTTAATGCAAAGAAATAGGTTTGATTTTCAAAATCTTAACTTTTCATGTACTTATATTATTACACTAAATGTATATCATTACAATAGACATACCTGAACAGAGCTTGTCATCGTGCTAAGAGCAAAGACAGTGGCACAATCCTTGACAGTTGACGAACTATCAAAAGCACCTTGAGTGTCCATCAGCAGAACAGCAATCTGGCACAACACAAAATAAAATCTGAAATGGATCAGCTGTCAACTCAATCCATGCGTGTATGTTCTACCTTATTCTACTACTATAGTCCAGCGTGTATAAGTTACACTTTCAAGCTTGAACGTGTGACTTATACACACAGGATTACGGTATCCAGTAAGTTATAACCAACTTCATGGAGCACAAACTGATACAGGATACTAAAAATGAATGCCATATCACCAAAGATATCGTTGCGAGTCATCAATGACGGGTAGGATTTTTACCAGGAAGATCATTTGTCTTCAAAACTGAGAACACCCCTGGCCTTAATACTGCTACATAGGCTCATTATGACGATATTGGATGAAATCGAGGCTGACATGAAACAGAGATTATTTAAGATTGACAACATACACATCAGTGAAGTAACTGATAATAAATAAAATGTAAAAAAGAAGACAAAAGTGAATACATTTTCAGAAATTAAATGATTATTTGCTCTTGTTTTGGTTAAGTCTGAAGTCAAAGTTCGTCAGCATCTGCATAGCTGTTTCTCGCAACGCAGTGTAATGGTTTCGTTGTTCCATGCGTGTTTCTCGTTGTAAAATCACAGGAAAGGAAAATGTTTACTAACAAAATCGATATTAATAGATCTGTTTCCTGTCGCATCTCTTTCTCTGCGATGATCTCAAGTACACCTCCAACTGCACACAGGTGTCAATTTTAAAGACAAGACGCCTCGCGTCCTTGACCCAGTCCTTTAGCATTCAGCGAGGTCTGATTTTCAATAAATCATAAAAAATAGAAGGAGATCTCAAAACTAAAAATTTCAATGATATTTGTAACTTTCAACGTTGATTGCCAAGATATCTGGAATAGAAGTTTTTGGGTTTATGAGCACTTTAAGTCTGAAGTCAAAGTCAGTCAGTCAGACCGTCATTGGTCATGGACAGAGTCAGTACTTATGCTACTCGTTGCTGCTGCATTGCAATAACAATGGATGATCACATGATAAGATACATCTTTTCTCAAAAGTAAAATACCTTGCTTTTTCAACCCATCCTGGAATGATTCTGATGGGATTTATTAACCCTTGTCCTGCTCATAAAATTAGTTCAATGAAGACTTGAACTCGCTTTATCGATTGCTGATTGGTTGATCGCTAGGGACTAACTATGTGATTGGTTATATGTTGCTACTTTTGAATTGTTTCGAAAACGTGTATACACGTCAATAGCAGGACAAGGGTTAAGAAGAGACTATCGTAGTTGAATTCAGTGTTGTATAGCAATTTTCAGAAGTTAAGAATTTTAAGTCAACACTTTTTTATCGTCTTATCACTATGATTGTAGCACATTCTACATTTCATATAATTGAGCACCTGGCTGATGTGTAGAAAAGTAATCTGTAACAATTACTTTTTCTATAAAGAACTAAATTTGTAATTGTAACTAGTTATTAAACAAAAGTAATCTATACAGCACTGGTTAAATTCTAACCTCTTCTCCGCTGGGCAATTCCGTGATAAATGGTTTACTCCACAGCAATACGCCAGTTGTTTCTCTCTCTGCACCCCCACGCCAGCTGAAGCCACTTAACGGTTCGTTGTCTTCTCCCATCCAATGTTCTGATTTCTATCAACATAAAGAATACAATATGATATGCTTTACATCATCAGCAAGCAGAATTACAGCTATGGATCAATGAGATGAGAATTGCTACCTTCCTCAAAACTATGCTATCATAAAGAAACATAAACAAATATGTCAATAATAAAGTTGATACAGTGTAACCCGCTTAAGCGCAATAGTAATTTGCCAACGATATCCTTTGCTCTTATCCGGAATTTCACTTATCAGGAATCGATTAAGAGAGTTTGTACTGTACGCAATAAAATCGGTACATAGCAAGTTGTTTGCAGATGAACGGGATTTTCGCTTATCCGATTTGCGCTTAAACGGGTTACACTGTGTGTGTGTGTGTGTGTGTGTGACTTTATTAAACCTCTGAAATCCATAAGTTACAGTATAACTTTTTTACATGGAGCAGAATTTATAATAATGTAATACAGAAATTGAAGGTATAAAAATTGTACAAGAAGATAAAAATATGTACAGGATGGACTTTATTTACTGCATAGCATTTACAATATAATTTTTACAATCAATTTTAAATTTGGTCAAATTTACAGATTGCTTGAGCTCGTTTGATTGCTTGTAGCATACACATCAGTGATGTAACTGATAATAATTAAAAATGTAAAAAAATAATTATATTGACACAAACAATAACATGTGCGAGGTTTACCAAACTAAATTAGTTTGCTACAAAATATTACTTTCAGTTTGCAATTAACCAATTAACGGTATTTGTAACTTGCATTTAAGAAATTACATGTTTACTTGCTCTTGTTCTGGTTAAGTCTGAAGTCAAAGCCAGGCTGTTATTGGTCATAGACAGAGTCATTGATAAATTCATCATTAATTGATGGCATTGTACTTCAACTGCAACCCAGTACATTGAAGTCAAAACTGACAAAGAACACGAAACTACTCAGCTGTATCTCTATGCAACGAATTCAGACAATCATTTAAAATATTTGTTTAGAACAGTCATTGTAACCACTGATCCTCCCTTCTTCTTAGTCGTCATACGCCTGCGGCGCTTTGGCGGCCATGATGGCTTCTCAGCTCCATTGCATGACTGCGATCCGGTGCTGTGGGGATTGGGCGACGGGCGGTAGCCTTCTCGACAATGGAGGACACTGGTGAGCCACACCAATGTTGAAGTCCATCAATCCAGCGCTGCCTAGGCCTACATGGAGGGCGCTGGTAGGAGATTGGCAAACTGGTCCTCCCAAGGAGCTTCTACTCGTATGAGATGACATATGTCGCAGTAACAACCTCAAATTGACTACCATTTAAATAATTTTCTAGAACAGTCATTGTTGGCGCTGATTCTCTCAAGGAGATTCCTTCCAAGTGACATCATACATGTCGCTGATGTACATTTTGAAATATTAACTCCGTATTCACCTACCAATCTACCATTATTTTATGAACTTGTATCCACTTTTCAGTCATTCCTACATAAATTTGTCTCAAGTAGTTAACTTATGAAATAGTTATTGGCTTAGCTGCTAAAAGTTTCCTAGTTGAGAAATTGTTCAAGACCCACTGAAATTGTCTGTTTCTATAAATCTTAATTATACGAGAACAAGAACTCCTTACCCGGCGTTCAAAATAACGAAGGAAGAAATCTAGCAGGAATGATTTCCCTTTTCTGAAAGCGCCAGCAACAGATACCACAGCCACTTTCTTATTCCGTACATCTTCGTGCAGTAAAATTTCTTCAAGAAGTTTCTCGTCAAGGTCAAAACTGTGATCATCTTTTGTGCGCAGAATGCAAACTGGTCGTGGATGGAGAGCAGATGACACAAACTCTTCTAAAAGAACAACAGAAGGATAAAAAGTGAGTCGAGGCAGTGTTAATAAATAGTAAACTTCATATGACTTCACAGCACAGCGGAAATAACAATATAGGATACCATTGTTGAGTCCCGCTATACTCAATCAAGGTACCAGACTGGAATCTTTGTATTTTGCGCGGCGGAGAAAAATTTTTCGAAGTATTTTGCGCGGATGGCCTCTCGTCGATGTGACAAAAATGCGCGGTCCAGTCGCGGTTATCAGCTTGAATAACTGAGTTACAGTAAGGATTGCGCGGACAGAGCCTGTTCCACTGATGAAAATTTCTGCAGCTGAGCTCAATTCTCAGAATCTGCGCGGCTGCGGATCCAGCAGGCCAGATTTGCGCGGCGGAGATCTCCGCCGCGCAGTGCATAAATTCCAGTCCGGTCAAGGTAGACAGATATCACAATCAAGGGCTCCAAACAGCAAGATCTATTCGGTCCGACGACCAGCAATCAACTCTGCGTAGCAGAGACAATCAAGACTATATAAATACATGAAAGTGAGGTTACGTAAAAGAGAGGCACTACATGCTATCATCATCATTTATTCTGATATACGGTAAGCTAAATAAACGCTTTTTTCACGGAGCAGATACTAACAAGAGAATTCATAATTAATCGCAAGGCAAATATCCTGGCGGATCCAGTCTCAAGCATGCAATTTTCGTTGAAGCTTAATATTTGCACATGGGAAAAGCACAGTTTTCACACTATGGCTTGAACTCTACAGTCCGTTTCAGAGTAATACGATAATTAGGCCTAAGAGTTTGAATTCAGATACAAACTAGTAAAGCAATAACTATCACGGAGCATTCAGGCTTTAAAATGCAAACGAAGCCATCTGGGTCTCTAACTACGGTTAAAAGGAACAGCGGATACAAGCATGTAGCGGACAAAAGAAACTATTTGAAGCTTAGGTAAAACACCCGTAATCATCTCCAATGATATATCCTACGTTTAAAACGTCTATTATTAATTGTAAGCCTATCTTAATTTAAAACATAGCAATAATAAGAATGTTCGTGAGAAATCGTACCGGCGTTATCCGTCATGATGGCTTTCGAAATTCAACAAAGTCGTCCAATCAGAAGTTCATAATCCAACCGTTTACTTGACAATTTCAATCCAGAAACCAAGAGCCAGAGAACAGTTGCTGCAAAAGAGTTTACAAACAGTAAAATCCAACTTTACTGCGGGGAAATCATTGCACAATCAATCGTAAACAACGAACAAAAAAGAACACAAAATGAAGCAAAATGGATTGGCACTTAAAATACCACACGCTAAGTGAAATCGTCAAAAACAAGAAATCATTCCATGTAAAAAACACCAAAGTATCACCTGCTATCAGTTAGACTTCATACAACGTATAAAACATGTGAATAATCAATAATATACCTTAATGTTTGCTTCGCAGCTTCACAAAATAGCTTCGGAGTGGTTTGAGTTGGAAAGTTCAGTTGAAATGCGACAAGGCCTCGCTCTCGTGCCAGGGTGAAAATGAGACAGCAATGTGAATGTCACGTGAATAATGCTTTGCCTGTTTAGATATTTTTCAAGACAGTTCAGTAAATACCATAAATAATCTGATATATTATATAATAATGTAAGTATAATAATAAAGTAAATAATCTTGACTGTTTTTAGATTTGAATTAGGCTACTTAATATTTTATTTAAAGTAGACGTACAGTAACTCCGTACATGTACTCTATATTTTGTTTGAAAAATAAATTGGGACTATAGTTAATATACCATGAAACAAAAGATCAAATAATCCAACTCCTAATCGTCCATAATCACCGGGAAATTGTTGTTCTGATGATGAATATTCTCAAATGCAGACAAAAGTAAAAGATCAAATACTTACTACGCATGCGTATAGCACGATGGAATCACAAACATGGCTGACGACGTCTCAAGATTTTGTTGTTGACAAGAACTAAGAAGTTTTGGAACCGTTGATTGACGATCTATGCGTTGAATATATATTTAATTTAAGGGCACAGGTGTAACATGAATTCATAATGTTGGAAATCGAGTTTGGGTCCCGTTT
>OFHS01000334.1:17574-34708 GCA_900245855.1 Calvadosia cruxmelitensis
AAATATCCTATCCGAGTACGTTACACATCCTTGAATTGGCCATGATGAACATGTTACAAACAGCGGATGCTGTTGCTAGTAATCCCTGGCGATTTTGTCTTGTTTGCGGCGACAAGATGTTATTCACTACTGCTAGCGAGTTCAAGCAACATCTTAGACGAGCACACTGTACGAAAGAAGGTGGCTCATTTGTATGTCAATACGGCAGGCACAAGGTCTGTCCTTCGCTCCCTTTAGAGGGCGTACACGAAGTGGATTATGAAGCTCACGTCGAAAGGGTTCACATTCAGTTAGACGGTGAGTTTGTTCTCTTCCTAGACCACTAGAAGTAAAAAAGTACATGAAATTTATGAGAGGGAATCGACTGCATTCCACAATGAATTTCTTTTCAAACTGGCGAAAGATATGCGACATTAATTATGAAAAGAACTCCATTTAGCCTACTGCTGTTCTTTGACACGAATCAATTATGATAAAGTCACGTGGACGCAGGCTATCAGACATCTGATCAATCCGCTCAGAGCCTTATCAATTATTGGTGTGTATTGTTCTTTGAATGTAGGGTTAATGAATAAGTTCTGATTTGCTGTAAGTTGAGATTATCTGTTGCCTCCTTTCTTCTCTTGCTGATCTGTCTGGAAATGCTTACTCAAGCATAATTTACATAATTGGACCTCAGAGGTTAAATGTTTTGCACAATGTCGTGTATAGAAAGGATCATTTTTATTGATTCATGTAATTCTGAACCAAGCTGCTATCCTTTGTGGAAAGTTCATTTGTGAACGCTGAAGATTACGGCAGAGTGCTGTGCCAACACTTAATTACGCCACGCCTAACAGGATAATTTTAACAGTGTTCTATACTAAATTTTCGAAATTCCCGAGGTTTGCGCCTCGCCAATCATCAAATCGTAGCCATCTCTACGCCGAAAATCTTCGGTGCAACATACAAACTTTCCCAGCTGGGCTGCTATGGTGCTGCTTGGTTTATGAAAGGGCCTTTAGTAGCATACTCTACTAATCTAGTGTTCATATTGATTTCCAGGGCGAGCTGATAACATCGAAGTCAAGCCGGCTAATGCATCGGAACAAAGGCGTAGTTCTCATGACTCAGGTTTGGAGGAAAAGAAAAGATGGACCATTTACTCATCGACACAGAACTTATCAGCTGTCTTGAACGACCCTCGTCGATATACTCGTGAAACTGACTTCTTCACTCGTACTTGGGGAGATGACTTTGTCTGCTGCAATGTCATACCTTTAACGCTACTGCCCAATGTGCCAAAAGTTCTGTTTGATGACTACTTGAAGAAGTTTGAGATTGTAAGTATTTTAAGGAACCGAGCAGATTTCTGTATTTTATTATCAATTGATAGTCGTTTTGTTATATTGCATAGGCATAGGATGACACGATGGTGCTGTGTAGCAACAGTATCCAGGGTCTAGACCACCAGACTGACCACTCTTCGTGTCAACAGCAAGAAACAACTTTATCCAATGAAACACCAACTAAGCTCAACAGCTCATTAGCTCAACAACGACTAACCTCATATATGCGATAACGCCATAATACAATCATGTCGTAATGCGATCAGGCCATAGTCTTATTGTCATGGTCACCTCGGTCATATGACATACACGTTCCAAATGCCAATCCCAAGAAGTTGTTGGCCAAAAGAATATCATGTCTTTGGGCAAAATCAAAGAATTTGTTCATAGTTCAGTAATTCCAAACCAGCAATAGCTGAAGAGCTCTGCTTTGCTGTATAGGTTCTTTACGAGGAGCTGTTGTGGGTTTGCATGTGCACTGGGATAAATGATAAATGTCACGGGGATCAGCATCACAGTCAGGACCGAATTTGAGTGTGTGGGCTTTAATTAAGCACCTCCAAGCAGTCTACTTCATTAATCGAATAACTTTCAGTAGGGAATGCAGAACCATAAACATAAGAACTCCAGAACCATACCATGTATCAAAGGACAATATGGTCTTGCTTTTCATCTCATTTTTCTAAAACTGCTATTAAATGATGGGTTGTTTTTCTTTTGGGAATATGATAAAACATTGCCTGTCTTAAAAGAATTCTGTGTGCAGAAACCAACACAATAATTCAAATGAAAGAGAACTAACACATTTCTATGAAAAAGGCCCACAATACTTGGTGTTTTGTAAAGCGTGTCTCAATTTTTGTCAATTAGAAATGGCCTACTAATGGAGGTCCTAGCTAAGAGCTAAGACACATGTTTTATGTCCCTACTGGATAATCCGGTCCTGGTCCGCGGTGATTACATATTTTAACTACTCTGTGATTCGGTTGCAATATTATAGTGCATGCATCATTTCCTTGTTTGTCTTTCAGCGTTATATGAATCACCAAAAATTGAAAAAACAATTGAAGTCTTCTGCTGAGTCAGGAGAGGCTGCCAGCAGTGATGGTTTTGTTAGTGCGGCTGCTGCGGCTGCCCAGCGGCAATCTAGAGGTCAGTGCAAATAACTAGTTATCATTTTTAGTTTCAAATATCTGCATTGCTGATGTTTGTAATGTTAGCTGTGATATTTATGTTGTGATATTTTCAGTACAATCAAGAACGGGTTTAACGAGAGAAACATCTAAGTATAGAAGTGTTGTGTTCAAACCTTGCATTGATTAATTATAATCAAAAGTTATGCAATTTTAAACAACGAGAGACCAACAAGGAAATTCAAAAGCAGTTGCGTTTGAGAAAAGCTTTAAGCGTGTGTCTTGTGATTAGTAAATTAGTGATAATTAACTATGTTCTTGTTGGTAAGTTGCCTTGTTTTTTAATATCAGTCTTTGAATTAGAACGCTTACGAGTGGCTGTGTTTCCTATTTGCCGCTGAGTCTTGATCAAAGTACAACAATATGGTGTCAATTCTGTTTTCTATTCTCTTGGAAATTTATCAAATGAATCACTTTAACTGTACTAGTTGTTTTTTGTTTATTATTTTGTCATATTGATGTGTGTTTATTTTCTTTTAGATTATGTCGCTGATGAAATCAGTCAAATCCCAAACGTATGTACCATGCATGCAAGAACACGACACACCCTACATTGTTTGAATTAGTATCATGATTACGGTGATTTTTTATTGTCTGCAGGTTTTTATGCAACCTACTTTTCGTCTCGAAGAACCTGCAACATTTAATGATGTGCTGCCATGGACGAGCATTGCCCCTTCTCAAAATAAATCATTGGCTCGTCGGAAATCGAGAGAAGCGGCTTCATCACAGCAGTCATCTTCTTCAAGGAAACTTCTGCAAGAAAAGGTTTGCTTTAATTCTCTGGTAATCCTTTCCTGATGAAAATTAATACTCATCGGTTAGGCAACAATTGTGGCTTAAGTTTGACGAAAGGATGAAATTTCTCAAATTTATACAGTCAAACCTGTATTAGCGGTCACCTCTATAGAGCAGCCACCTGTGTATAAGGCCACTCTTCATAACCCCAAAATGACACTTTCTATAGAAATCAACCTTTACAGAAAGGCCACCTGTCTATAAAGGTCAATTTTCTCACGTCCCAAAGGTGACCATTGTAGACAGGTTTCACTTTATATTTTTTAAATGTAAATGTCACTTCATTTAATGAGGGAGCCCAATATGCAAATGGCTTGTCCCCCTTGGGGCCCTCGACAATTAAAACCACAGAAGACAACGAGAATGTGTGTCGGCTGGCCCGGGAGTTGAATCTGGTACGTCGGACTAGCAGCCACATGTACTAGCCTCTAGACCACACCAACCACTGGCAACCACTGCATGCAACAGTTTGTTGAGAATGTTATAATTATATTAAACTTTATGGTCATTTTATAGTTTCTAATCTGTTTACCGTTACGAATTTAGCAATATTTGTTTCTATTGTACAGTTTTAATGTTGATTGTATCGGCTCTACTGCACACACTGATTTATTTTAATTTTATTTTGGCAGCTAAGTCATTACTTGGATATTGTAGAGGTGAGGCTAGCACAACAGATTGCTACAAAATCGGAAGATTTTTTCAATGCCATGTCATCACAGGACAAGCTACAAGAGAATGTGTTATCCACATGTAAAGATGTACAACAATTGCGGTATGTCATTGTGAAGCAATGATACCATTGTATTGCAGGCTTCTTTGATTGTTTTAATGTTCAAAGTACTATTTTTATTTTCAATTTTTTCGTAGAATGAAGTTGAAGCGGATTGAAGAGTTGACTGTGGAGGGACCGATGCGAATTCTACGCTTGCAACAGATGAGAAGCAGATATGAATTTCTTCATGACAAGGTAATACAGTGAACCGGTTTATAATGGTCACCTTCGGGACCTGAAGAAAATGACCTTTATAGACAGGTGGCTTTCTGTACAGGTTGACTTCTATAGAAAGTGTCATTTTGAGGTTATGAAGAGTGGCCTTTGTGCACAGGTGGCTGCTCTATAGAGGTGGCTGCTAATAGAGATATGACTGTACTGTTAACAATAATTAGCCTATAATTGATTGATGGTTTTGTATATGTGTGCCTGCGCATTGTGGTCTCAGGCAAAGAACGCATTTGGGACAACTATTGTGTGGCGGGCGCTGACCAGCTGGTAGGAACTGTAAAACTTCATAATAGCCATGGACTTTGATATTAGTACATAGTAATCTTGGCAGAGGTTGATGATTGCAGCAAAAGATTGTTGGAAAACAACACCAGGACAATACTCGTTGGCAATCGTCAGAGAAGGCTCGCATTCTTGCATGAAGAATTTGATCTTTGTTCAGCTGTTGTAGAAAGGTGTGTTTCGGGCAAAGGTGTGTTTTCGAGCTTGGCCTCAAACTACAGCTGAACCTTGTTAGTATCACGACCCACTTTGCTAATCACTATTGACTTGTTATCATAATTCATGGCTGGAAAATCATGCTGAATTAACGAGGTTGTACTGTATCAATAAGTTGCTTTCGCTGTGTTCGTTTCAGTTTCTTTTTATTTATTTATTTGCAGCTCAAGTTAATCTCAGCTATTCATCAAACGCAACCAACCATACAATTGCTCTTGTCATCCTCGGATTTTGTCAGTGCTCTTGATTTAATTGCAACTTCACAGGAAGTCCTGCAACTGGAGTTGGCTGGTGTGCAATGTTTCAGGTACTTTTACTAATCTTGTAGAACTAAGTATGATGTGAATAGAAAGCCTTGTCAGTTGCGCTTTCGCCTCATAAGGTATCCTTGATATCAGGGGCTTTATTCTACTGATGTATAGGCCAATGTTTAATGTTTATTGAGCTCTCATTAAGTGTCCCAATTGCCAACCATGTGTACAAAGAGACTGCAGTATGTGTAGTTCCATTAAGAGCTTTAGTCAACCCAAGCAATTGATAGGTAATCAATTTACTGGACACAACACAGAGGCTATTGTCTATGACATGGTCCAATAGTATTTCTCTGTATCTATAATTATCTTCTGATGGGGGATTTTATTGTTTCTTGTCCGTCGTTTGCTCTTTAGCAAGCAGGCATGCAATTGTAAACTGCACCACAGCATTTAGTTCTTCAAAAAGCGAAGCAAATAGAAGCAAATATTGTGTGATTCCTAGGGAACGTTGTTTTGACAAAACGATCATTACCATGAAATCCTTATCGTCAATCTGGCACAGCTGCCAATTTCGAAGTCGATGCACACAAAGCAGCAATATAGATGCCTTTCTACTCTACATGATCTTGTGTGACCTCTGTACAATGTCATTGGTGAATTGTAGACTCAAGTTTTCTTGCACTGTCCAGATACAGTGAATCTGTCTATAATGGTCACCTTTGGGACCTGAGGAAAATGACCTTCATAGACAGATGGCCTTTCTGTCCAGGTTGATTTCTATAGAAAGTTTCATTTTGGGATTATGAAGAGTGGCCTTTATACACAGGTGACTGCTCTATAGAGGTGACCGCTAATACAGGTTTAACTGTAATGCTATTCCGTGCTTTGTTTAGGCATCTTGGCTCTCAGTTGACTGAAATGCAATCTGTTATCGAGAGAATGATGGAAGCTGAACTTATCACCTTCGTCACAGAGTGCTTCACAAAAGAGTCGAATGGAGATGCTGATTTTGCTTTTGATGAACAGGTTTGGATTCATTTGTCATAAAAGATCTGAACCTGGTGGCTGTTCGCATCCTTCCTTTTGAATTGTGATCATGGTTTTGTTGTGTTGAATGAATTACAGAACATAAGGTGTTGCCAGCAATGATTTAAAAAGAGAGTAAAACTTTTAACATTTTATAGTGAAACTTGAGACAACGTCATCTTACTTTATTTCCAGGATCAACTTGGTTCAGTTGTGCTGGGCCTTATACGCCAAGGGAAAATTAATGTCCTTCAGGTTATCAAGGAGCATGTCTACACAGCAATCAAAACAAGCATTCGAAAGGTAAACAGTGCAGATCTATAGCAAGATCAAAAATAACTTGAAAGACTAAATTCCCTTGCAAGTTGTGCAATATTTGTGATACCATTCGTCGTCTCTCACTATGCGGCGCTCGTGACTGTATTCCGATATTTCCTATATTTCACAGCTGTGTGTAATAATAATACTGTGTGTAATCTGTTATTTATAGTATTGTTCAGTGCTACGTAAATGTACCGTCAAATGTTTGTCAAGAAGGGCAGTGAATAGCAGCTGCTTAAACCAGTCAATAGGTTATAGGATGAGTCTAGGGATGAGCCGATATAGATTTTTGCCGATATACCGATACGATATATCGGCTACCGATAAAAAGTTACTATCGGCCGATACCGATACCGATATAAAGCCGTAACTTTCTAAAAGCGAAGTCAAACAATACATAACCCATAAAGCAACTCAAAGCAAAACCAAAATTTAGCTTGCCATTTCATCGTTCTATAATCAATAAGATAAAATGTCATTTGAGTTATTGAGGACAGGATTGAAGATGAACATTTTGATCATAAGTCGCCGAAAAGCCGTCCGAATTTAAAGTAACACAGGTGAATGCTGCACATATGACGGTTTTCTCAAAAGAATATAATGGAATTTTATATCGGCTATCTGCTGATATGCTTTTATTATATCGGGCCGATAACCGATATGAAAATATCGCCGATATATCGGCCGATACAAATACCGATACGATTATCGGCTCATCCCTAGATGAGTCATGTCCACTTTTATTTTAATCAGTTTTGGTTACTGTTTTATTAGATGGTGGCTGCTAAATAAGGACGAAGCTAGTGCAGTCAAGTAAATGCGGAGTACAGCTATGATCGAATAGTCCAACATTGCTCAGTACATTATTTTGCTCTTTTATTCCATGCACCAAACAAACGTCTTTTGATTTGGAAATTGAAACACGGATAAATTTCATCAAAGACAATTTCTGTTTGTCAAAGTTAAGATTTTTTTCTGTTATTTTTTAATATCTTTGAAATGATGACAAACAGATTCTTTGCTCAATTCAAAGCTGGTTGCATTCTAATTCATTTTGTGGTTCACATTTTTCTGGCAGATGTTATTGTAATTTAGAGCCGTTGTGGTTGTTGTAGGTGGTTTTTGAAGCTGTCAATTTCAGTGCTGATAGCGACGAAGACAAGTAAGTTGACGTGGTCGTCTTCTATATGCAATTATGTATGTATTTAATATTGAAAAATAATTCTTATTAATGCAACACTCATACAAACCGTATGTCATCATGTACTTACATTACATGGTTGATATGCTACTAGGTCTAATAGATTACTGGACATGAGTATTCCTTTTAGCTAGATACAAAGATTTTGACCGTTAAATTACGGCCGTTAATTTCTGCCTGAATGGAAAAGATGTATATTACACCGGATTAATCTGATGTGCAACTCACTCAGAAGTCAGAACTGATTTTTGGCATACTTTGACAAGACATTTGGTGCATAATCCTATGTATGATTTACAGGTTTCCAGTTGGGCAGTTCTGTTCAGGTGTAGTGGTTGTATCGTATCGTTGTATAGTTTCCAAAGTTTAAACAGTTTTCAGTTGCGTTTCAGTAGTCTCAGATATTTCATGGTATAATAAAGGAACTAGCTGGTCCGCGCTGCTATCGCAGCTGCGTCCAGCGTCGTTGCTTCGCATTTGGGTGGATATTAATTATTCCAATACATATCACAGTTCTCCGCTTGCTACGCAACTTCAGCGAGCTTCGAATGCTGCGCATTGTTTCTCAGCTGAGCTACGGCTCCCAAGAGACTGAAATCGATCCTTTCGAACCATTCGAGCGCAACACCATTCGAGTGCAACGGTTTGCAAAGGCAAGCACAGAAAACTCGAGGTGCCCATACCACAGCGATAATTTCGACAAACTTCGTCAAACTTGCAGAAAACATAGCTCGGCCTCAAGGCGACCTTTTCCAAAACAGCTCCGTTAGATTCTGCACCATTTTGCACTGTTGAACTTTGACCTGGTTTGAGCGTTTGCGCTGTGCGGTGTGTTTTGAAAACCGTGCACAACCAGAGCCGTGTTTTTTCCCAAACGTCAGAGGATCCGTACTTGCTAATGAGTGACAGATGCCGGCTTTTGAACAGACATACATACATACATACAAACAGACAGACGTTTGTGAAATAATAATATAGATATGTTAAATTCTAAAGTTCAGTCAATCTTCATTTGGCTGTGTATATATGATTCATCGTAGTCAGAAAATAATATATTAGCATTCTGAATCAATTGTAATTTACTGCTGTTTCAACAACTTTTTAGTCAGTCGATTGGAGAGTGCTTGAGACAGCTGTCCCATAAACAATGGCTAGACATTATGCGAAATGTCTTCAACACAGCATTGGAGGTCCTCAGAAAAGTGAAGGTGATAAGTCTGCGTCATAATATTTTTTTGTTAATTTTGAGATCTTGTTTTGGTGTGAAATATTTTGAACCACATGTGAAATTGGGCAAATTAGTTAATTTTATTTAATTTTGTAAAAGTCAAAGTTGATCAGGCAAATTTTGTCATGAAATCACTAGCCAATGAGAGTGAGCCAAACCTTTTGTTTTGATTCTTGCGGATATTTGAAACTGACAATTTTTGCGCTAGTTCAATTCGATCCCAACAGACATAAAGTTTGGGGGCCATGACGACGACAGTTAATTATATGACTGCAACATTGTCTTATTGTCCACCTGTCGTTAGTGACCACCTGTCTTTACAGATCACTTTCAAATGTTCCATTAAAGAAATTTACGTTCCAAACATTACATTTTTGTCATGAAAACCATGTATTTGCTGAGATGCCTCTTACAGTGGTTCCTTAAAGTCTGAAATAATACAATTTACCTGTATTGCATGACCACCTCGTTAAGAGACCACATTTCTTAGGTGGATGCTTAAGAGAAGTTTTACGAAATTGTGATTATGTTTTGAATTTTGAAACAGTTCATCACAGACAGCATGCAGATCTTCTTGGATGTTGCATTTCGTGTGGGTGAGTCGTCACGAAATGAGGAAGGAGAAGAAGCCAATAACGAGAGGTATAACGTCCTTCATGAATTAAATGTTGGTAATTCTGTTGTACGCAACTGTTTCATGATTCGATGTGATCCAAGCTGTGCTGGAAACCAAAACTATTCATCACAGATAAACCAAGGCGTGTTGTGAGAGTCGAACCCACAATCTCTGGATTGCCGTTCCATTGCTCTACCATTGAGGTAGACACACCCTCGTTAGTCTGCACGAACAATTTCCACTTATATCAGCGAGTGAGCCTTGTTAC
Organism: Calvadosia cruxmelitensis; assembly: GCA_900245855.1. Taxonomy (NCBI): domain Eukaryota; kingdom Metazoa; phylum Cnidaria; class Staurozoa; order Stauromedusae; family Kishinouyeidae; genus Calvadosia; species Calvadosia cruxmelitensis. The sequence goes on from OFHS01000334.1 coordinate 27,312, forward strand.
TACATCGTGTACCAGCCTTGGTAACATGACCCACCTTTCCTTTTACAAACCCCCATGAGTTGCTTTGCAGAGTATAAGTTTAAGCCATGCACTCTCCAACGAGTCGATGGGATCCCAATATGATAGTTAGATACTCCATTCCAACAGAACTATTCAATAATTTCACAGTTTGTACTTTTTAACATATCTTTGTGACCACTTGTCTTATAGGCAACCATGTGTCTTCCAGAGAGGCACCTTGAAGGTGCAAGCAATGCAATTTAGCACTATAATTCAACCGTTTGTGTCAAGAGTACTTTTCATTGGTTCCGCTGGTAGTCCCTTGGGAAGCTGGACTTTATTGCCAGTTCAGTCAACTCTGTCTAATTTGACCACATTAGGAAACTGTCATTTAGACCAATTAAGCGGCTGTGGACCAGTTATCCGGGGGTCAAATGTTGTAGTGAAATATTTCCGTCTTGGAATTTTTGGTTGGATGAAGCGGTTGGTCTTAAGTGGAGTTGACTGTGTATGGCTGAGCATATTGGCATGTCCTTGCTAATGTAGAAACATGCCTCTTTGTAGCCTATTAGTCTCACAATGAGATAGAACATTTTGAGCAATGTTGCAATTGTGAATTACCCCTTTCTTCTCATAACGTTATTTTGAATTCAGGATATCTTCAATTCATATTTTACATTTCAGCTCAAATGGCCGATTGATTTCTGAATCCAAGTTTCGCAAGCTCAGTGCAAAGAATGCCGAAGTTTTATCATCTTCAGCTGACCTCATACAAATGCGCTGTGCAAAACTAATCAACATGCGCTCGAAGGTGAGAGGTGTTTGTAGTTGATTTAGAATTGGAAAACAACGTTTGTAAGAGCTGCACTAGCTCAAACATTCCAGATGGGACAGAATTGGAAATGTTACATTGGTCATGGCTGGAATGTAAGGTTTAGGACTTCCTGCAAGGATTTGATAGAGCTTCTGGTCAGATTTTATAATTGAGAGTTAGAATTGTGGTTTTATAAATAGCTATGAGAAGGGACATTTCCCCATCCTTTTAATACCGGTAGCTCTGTCCTTTTCATGTTATATCATGGGTGACTGATCGAGTACCTCTCTTTCCAAACTATATTGCAGTGTCAATTCTACCATCTAAACACTTAGAGAATGCACTGCTTTATGATTCCCAAGTCAAATGTAGCTTTCAGCGAAAAGTGTGATCCAGCTGTAGCGGCGAAAAGCCATTCAGCCCACAGACAACACTGTGATACCATAATGTAGTAGAGTTGCCGCAATCATGGCATGTATGATGTTTCTTATCATCAATAAATATGTGGATCATCAAATGTTGAACCTATGATTTTTGCTTTAGGGTGGGGCTTTGGACACTTTGGCTTCTTCAGAATTTGTTGATGTTGCACGACTTATTGAAGACTTTTCTAGCCAATCAGAGAAGATCTCTGGCGGCAGACAATGCCACAATCTAAGATCTACTCTTGTATCACAAGCAAAACAGTTCTTGGAAAATTTCCATCGCGAGAAAAAAGAGAAACTCAGGTAAAGCTCATGTTCTAAAAATTCTTGTTAATTAGGTATTTAATTAGTTATTTTTTATGTTAATTTTATAATGCAATTAAACTCATCACCATCAGGTTCGAGTTTTGGCATCGGTGCTTGGTTGGTGGGAGTTGTCATATTGTAAGGTAGCCAGTGTAAGCAAGGGATGGAAAGGTGGCGAAGTTGCGGCAACTGCCCCTTTCACAACCAAGCACCAGTCCAACTGATAAGTAACGGAGTGACTACAATTACTACTAATGAATGGAATGAGAAGGGAGAATCAAAATCTCCATCATTATTTAAATGAATCTCTTCCACTTTCAAAATCGTCTGCGTTGCTTTTATTGTCTAATTAGTTAAATAAAGTAGTTCATAATGTTTGATTTATAACTTTTTTGAAGTGAGATTTTTGGTTTCAATTCAATCGAATTTGATACAAACTCAAAACTTAGCTGTGAGCGTTGAAGTAAATTTTTGTACTTTATTGTTTCAGTTTAATTCTTGACAATGAACGTTGGAAACAGGCAGATGTTCCAGCCGAGATCCAAGCACTGGTTGATTCCATTTTCTCAGGTGATTTTCTATGCCAAAATGCAGATAGGCTATGTGTTAAAGGCATGTTTCTATGCGATGAACAGACCATGCTTGTTTTGTTGTTGAATATTTTAGTCTACAACGGGATAATTGTAATAATTATATATTTAGTGAGGATTTTTATATTCCACTCAGCTATGTCATGTTACTTTTTAATTAACGAAGCAGACATCTTTTTGTGAAATCCTCATTAGATTGCTATTTAGGTGGTCATTGTCTTGCGTTATTAACCGTTTAGCAGCTTAGCTGTTGTGTATTTGTGTAACATGTTAGCAGGTTTAGATTGTCCAGCTTTACGTCAATGGCCGTGCAGGTTGGACTCTGCTTAATTGGACGACATCGAGAGACTGTCATTTGTACTATAGTCAAACCTGTATTAGCGGCCACCTCTATAGAGCCGCCACCTGTGTATAAAGGCCATTCTTCCTAACCCCCAAATTTCTATAGGTATTGACCTGGACAGAAAGGCCACCTGGTCCCAAAGGTGACCGTTATAGACAGGTTTCACTGTAATTAAGTGACAGGACCAATTACCCAATGATTAAACGTTGTAATGATTTGATTCTGTCTTGGTATGTTTCGTCTGATAAAACAGCTGGTCCAATTATGTGGCTGTCCAATTAAATAAGCAGGGGCGACTGTTTTTTCAGAGCTGTATAAATTGACTTAAACTTTTGCTGCTGCTGACTTGCCTTTCAAATACGAAATCGCAAAAGTGAAATGAAATGGAATCTTAACTGTTTTTGACTGCAAAATGTGTAGCATTTGATTTTCACGTTATCAGGTTGTTTTGATTTTAGGCAAAGAGATCAGTACGATATCACCCCAGCCTGGTATGTCTTGTTTCCGTTATCTTTCTTTGCCTGTTGACGGATACTCGGATATAGCACATCAAGTGGCGTAATCTTTCGTTCTCTTTCGTCTAGTGCCAATCAATCAGAAATCCAAAACCCACCTTGTGATACAAGGAGAACAAATGGCTGTTGTGGGGTAATTTGAGATTGATTATTCATTGGTTAACAGTGATCATTTACCAAATCAAAGAGCCACGAAAACAAAAGCATTATTTGACAAAATTCAGTTACAAAGTACAGTGTAACCCTGTTAGCGTAGCCGTTTGATATCACAGACCCGTTTAATATCACAGACCCACTTAACATCACTGCAGTTTGCAAAGCATTGCTGTATTCTGGCGTGTCTAAGTCTCACTTTGTACTTCTCAAATTTTAGCTGGGAAATTTAATGTGAATTTTATGCAGAAAGTGTCTTCTTAGCAGTAGATGCTGTGCTTTCTAGCTTGAATACTGCTGAGTTTGGGTCAGACTTGTATGTGGGGTGACTTATACGCACCAGAATGTGGTATATAGATCTATTTTTACCTACCGAATAGGACCACCACAATTAAAGTTACGCTGTAGTCTTACAGAACAGACAACTTGACAAGATAGCAAACTGGATGAATAACATATTGTTTGTTTGTTTAATTTATTTATTATGTACCAGGTACGTTTTTACAACTTTTTTTGCTGGGATATTATCCCATAATAACATCCTCATATGACGAATTAGCTACGAATTGAGCACAATTTTGCAAATCATTGTAAGTGTTATTGCAATTTGACATTCGTCAATGTAGACATGTACTGATGTATGTATATTGACACAGTTATTTTGCTGGAAATCAACAACATCGTCATTCTGTCTTGACAGGACCCTCTTGCTTTTAATCAAAATGATGATTGAATATTGTCAATGTGTCACTGATGTACCGATGCTGGTCGTCGACGTCATGACTAAGCTCTGTGAGCTCATGAAGGTGCGTCCGTCATGTAACCGCTCGTCTTGTCGGTAAAATTACGCAGTTGCATGCTCATTTCTCTTTCATTGTTGTTACACCTTGTACTGAATTTAGTTTCATTTTGTTATATTTTTTTTTTTTTTGCAGATGTACAATTCTCGAACTTGTCAACTTGTTCTTGGTGCTGGTGCCATACAAGTTGTTGGTTTGAAAACAATCACCGTGAAACACCTTGGTTAGTGAAAATGTTAACATGACTAATCCAGGGATTCATCCACTCATCCAATGATGTAGAGCGTGTTGTATTCAACTCCAATATGTATATATCGATTGTTAATAGCCATCTACTTGGCACTGCTAACTGTATACTACTATGTATAAGCTGAAATCGTAGCATCAACTTGATAGTCTCAAAATGCCACCTCTGCTTGTACACGAGTGCTGTTTTAAAGGGTACTGAATGTGCCAAGAATGCAGATTTAAGGAGGAAAACTAGCGATCGGCTTATACATGGCAATATACGATAATACAGTCAAACCTGTATTAGCAGCCATCTCTATAGAGCAGCCACCTTTGTATAAGGCCACTCTTCATAACCCCAAAATGACAATTTTTATAGAAATCAACCTGGACAGGGTCATTTTCCTCAGGTCCCAAAGGTGACCATTATAGACAGGTTTCACTGTATCATGCTCTCTGAGATTCCAAAAGTTTGCATTTTTCTATGTAATATTTTTATCCCAACTCCGTTATTGTCACAACTCATTTAATATTGCAGTTTTATTCTTCACCAAGATCGTGATATTGAGATTTTATAATGTACTCCGTTTTGGATTTTAGCACTTGCGGCACAATGCTTAGAAGTTGCCATACTTCACGTGCCATTATTCAAGACGCACTTTGAAGTTCTTCTCCCGCCCAAGCAATATGTTCTCATTTCTCAATTCGATCAAATCCTCAAGGTAACATCAAGTTTTTTTTGTGCAAATCTATATTCAATACAACTCGTGTTTCATTCTAAAACGCTCCTGGGTATAAGATAAGAATATTACAGGTTGGCTAGGTTGCAATGTTAATAATGCAGTTTTAACTGGTTCTTAAAAGTATGCATGTTTTTACATTTCCCGATATCAAGGTGAACATTGTTCTATAAAGTAACTGCTCAAAAGGTAAAACCGTTACTTGTCGTGTCCAGGCCGTGAGATGGGTTGACCACAATGTTTACATTCGTAATTCTTCTCACAGTATAGTGACCTTCCATAGACTTAGAATACTTTGATTTCTATAGGCAGCTCTGGTCTCTAAGCGTTCAATCAAGTCAAGCGCATTCCCCTCTGTTTCTCTGGTGCTGTTATGCCAGAAGCCCCCGTTCTCCAGCTGTGAAAATGCCAAGACATGGCAACCATCCTGTAGGAAACTGATGTAAGCATGTTGAATCTCTTTTCAAGCATGATCTTTCTTCTTCTTTTTCAAGGATTATGGCAACCATCGTCATGAAATACTTTGTAAAATTATCAATTTGATGGAAGAATTATTTAGGAAGCATTTGGAAATGGTAAGATTAAATGTGTGTTAGAAGCTAACCTGTTTGTCTCCTTAGGCAAAGCTCTAAAACTTGCACACTGCAGCGTTATATGGTGTTGGCTGTCTCCTTCATTCCTTCTGATACTAAAGTTAACAATATGGTTAGACTGACCCTTTAATACTCATTTGAATGTCAATTTATAAAAGCATTCACTAAATTAGAAACATTGCTGCTTAATAAAGCCAAATCTGTACCAGTTGCCACATGTACATAGCAGCCCTTTTTATCATTATCACATCTTGTTGAAGTCGCCTGTGTATAAAGGCCATTTTTGTTGGTCCCTGAATAGGCCATTAGAGACAGGTTTTTTTTTCCTGGTAAGTGGTGTTCAACGGAACAACCCATTACTGCTCTTTACAGTGGATGCATCCATGCACGCTTCCACACCCTACAATCATTTACAGATAAAAATGGTACACCAGTAAACAAACAGTCAGATGTTAACTCATCACGATAAGTACAGAGATTTGAGAAGCCCCGGCGGTATAGTTCAGTCAGTTTTCACTCTAGGATGTCATGTAGAGGCTTGGGAGAGCAATCCTGGCTTCTACATATTTTCTATTCGATGGGATTCTCTGAGACTGCATATTGTCAAATAAGGGAAACTCTCTAAGCACCATTTTAGGCATTTTCTACAATTTGGGTAGTTCTCCCTAGAGTATCATAACATTTCTCCAGTCAACCCCAAGACTACAGCTCCATCGTTTGCAAATGGCCGCTGAGCTTGGTTAATTGTTTTACTGCAGTTTTCCCAAAAAGGGAGCAAAATATTTTAGAAACAATTGCTTCCGAAATCACAAGAATAAGGTTGAGACTGCCTTTGGCACATGCACAATGCCAATACGTTAGTGCATACCGCCTACTATTATTAACCATGGTTGGTCATAACACTGTCTGTTGCTACTGTAGAACCTTGAGAGACTGATTTATAATGCTGAAATTATTTTTTTCTTAGTGGGAAGTGCGTCCACCCATGCCTTCAGTGGCCATGCGTAATATTGCAAAACAAGTTGCAAAACTTCACGAAAGCTTATCAGCAGTCTTCTCGACATCACAAACTGAGGTAAGGTGTTGAAGGGTATATTCTGTTAGCATCAGACATTCAGCTGCATTGCTATTAAATTTGGATTTATGCCATGTTGACCAAAGTAGATTAATTGACACAAGATGCTTATATAACATGCACCACTGCCAAGATGCAAAAAAGCAATTTAATTCATGATGCTATCGTCATGTGCAAAAGTTGAGATGTTGCTGTTGATGTTTGCAAGCTATTTTAATTTTTTGTTGACATCCCTTTTAGTCTCTATTCAATGACATACAACGGACGTTTCGTTCTTGTCTGGCTGATAAGCTGGTGGAATTAGGCGTAACCAATGATGGTGGACCTCAACATGGGTAAATATGCAACATCCTGGTGTAATTTCTGTCTCATCCAACTAAATTGTTGCTCCATCAAACTTGTTGAATATTAGTTAAGTTATGTCAACTATTGGACTTCCATGGCGTAGTAATTTGAGGTAGAATGGCACATGATTGAATAAAGTCTCAAGTTCAGCTGCATAGTTTACCTGAATAAGAGGGTGGAACAACAAACGTATTTCCTTTTGTGCGCTGCTGACTAACGAGTCGTTTGAACACAACTGTAAATCTTTGTAGTCATGACACTAAAACTCATTTTCAAAGGTGTCATATAATTATTTGCTCTGGCATGAGACTGTCCTCAAAATGAAGTGTTGTTAGTTCAACATGGAGAAGCAGTAGACGTGGCCATGGCAACTGCAAAGGGTCAATTTGCCGTACTTGCTTTGCAAATTCACTTTTGCATAATGTCTTTATTTTCTGACTATCTTGCTACTTGTTGCTTTGTCCAGAAGG
>OFHS01000334.1:34774-47165 GCA_900245855.1 Calvadosia cruxmelitensis
TTTTTCTGTGATTTGCAGTTAGTAACAGTCTGCAGGAGGAACTCAGTCATAATTCTTGGAGCAATTGAGATATTTTCAGTTTCTGTGATGGTTTATGCAGTCATATCCCAATTTAATTAGTTGACAAGGAAGCCTATTGTTAAATTACCAAGCAGTAATAATGAACAATTTTCATAAAATGAATTCAATAGTTCCTAGCTCTTGATTCACAGTGATTGCGTGGCTTTCAGTCTGTTTGATTGAATTTTTATTTTCATGATATCGTTAATGTTATCTTAAGGTTGGTGACATCGGACGTGGCGTTCTTCAGTGCATCAATGTCAGGACTAAAAGGCATGAACAATGTCAGCAGGCAACTTAAAGGCTTATGGACGACAGTGTCGGAAAAGAGAACATTATTGAAAAAGTCAAATAAAAAATAATAGAATTTAGAGGTTTATTTAGGCTAAATATACAAAGAGTATTCAAAGAGGACGCGCATGAATGATTAGTATTGTCCTTCTTAGGAAATTCTATATGATTTGTACAATATCACACGACGTATGTGCTTTGGCACAATCTACAGTTGTCTTATTATTTTATTCAATCGTCATCTTCTTCATCTTCGTCAGCTGCAGGCGTCTTTTCTTTGCCTTGACAAGGGAAATAGGTCTGCAATAGTTGCTCGTAAATCTCGTAATCTTGGTTGAGAAACGTGCAAAAGATAATGCGGTCGACCTGCAGGAAGAAAAACAGTAAATGGATGCATGATAGAAATGAAACACAGTCAAACCTGTATTAGCGGCCACCTCCATAGAGCAGCCACTTGTGTATAAAGGCCACCCTTCATAACCCCAAAATGACACTTTCTATAGAAATCAACCTAGACAGAGAAGCCAGCTGTCTATAAAGGTCATTTTCCTCAAGTCCAAAAGGTGATCGTTATAGACAGGTTTCACTGTATCAGACAATATTACTGGATAGGTGCTAAGACAATGCACATGCGTACAAGTGGGACCTAGTCTCCCTCTAGTAATTCCAGAATTTCACACGTCTAAAATCTTGCGTTAGTGAAGCATTAGTATAGTTAGCACAACTCAAAAGGAAAACATTTCCTTCTATGTATTTTGATCGTTGTCAAAATTTAAAAGTCTGCTCTGTTCGGTATAAGAGTTTCTTAAGAATAGGCACAGCTGAAGCCATGATCACTATATTCGTTTGCAACACAATCTACTGCAAAGTTTTATGGATTTGATCAAATCAAGTCTGCACTTTCAAAGTGCAGCAAAATACGAGAATCAACATGACCGCAATTGATTCGAGTGGATGTGGACTATGACAATTGCTTTTTGGGTCACACATCGATATCACTGATTTATGGAATTGCTATCGTTGTTGTGGATGCTTTGCATCCTTTCTCCGGTCTAAAGTGAAACAATAACACTCTACAGTCTGCGCGCCTGCTTCCTTATTGTGAAAGTAAAGTCATTTTGATGCTACGGGATGAAGTTAATTTTGTTAGATTCGAATGAAAGTTTGAAAGGATTGTGCTTTCCTTTTGAATATATTTCAGCTCTTAACTTGTAGCCGTTTTCTTGCTTCGTTGTCTCGGAATTTGTAAACATTGACAGTTTTCCTTCAACAGCACAGGAGCGTGATCAAAGGCTACCTACATGAACTACTACCCTCTAATTAAAGTTGAGATGCATCAGTAGAGCCGTCTCTCTTTCTTGCATTGTCCCCCAGTGTGATGTTGTGTGTCTATTTGTTGGTCTTTGTGTGAAATGCATCATGTCAGCTGGGAAGGGGATTTAGGGACAGGGGCTGCTCCAGGACCCAGGGTTGTTCTGCTCTTTCTTCTTGCGTTGCATTCATTTGTCAGCCGTGAGTCGGCACACAGGTGGTCGTTTAAGACAGGTAAATAACATTCATTTGAAAGTGGTCTCTCAACACAGGTGGTTGTTAAGACAAAGCTGGACTATATACAGAATAAGCAATTATTACATTGAAATGTAACACCTTTGTGACCTCTCTGCCTTGCGTCAACTCACCTTATCTGCGTGAACGCCAAGCCACTGTCTGACGGTCTTCAGAGCAACATGAGCTGCTGCTTTATTAGGATATCCTTTTAACAAATCACACAAGAATAATTACTAAAACATAATTAAATACCTAAATATTATTTCAGGAAAGCTAAACTACTCAAGTGTCATGCGATCATATTTTATTACCAATCCCCTTGTACTGCATTGTGTAACAGGGAGCACTCTTCCTTTTTAATCTCAAAAGCTACAGGAATAATTAGAACAAAATAACGGATGATTACAAGAATGAGGTTAGTCAGGACCTTTGAGAACCATCTTGAGGCAATGGTGCGACTAGGCATTCTGTTAATTCTCAACTTTGGAAGCAATACATGATCTCCTAGAACCGCAGACTTCGCAGAGATATACGTGGCAGATGGCATCAACTTGAATTTAATGGCATGAAATGAGTAAATAAATTACACTGCAGTGTTTTTCCCTCCCAAAATAAAATACTCAAATTTGAAGAGCCAGGGAATAAGTCGGAAAGGATAAATGTACTGTCAAGATCGCATGATGCTTCCTGTTGTCAAGAATTGCAGCTTACTGCTAATAGTTTAGACGAAAGGGGGTTGGCTTTTGATTGGTTAAATATAGCCATGAAAGTGTTGAGATGAAGATGCAAATGGCACCCTTGGATTAGGAACAACTTTTGTCATGAATACGTTTCACACAATCAGTTGACAATTAGCTCAGTGGTTTCACAAGAGACTGAACAAAGTAACAGGAAACAAAGATGCACACACAAAGGCAATTATTAATGAATAAATTGTTTCTTACCATAGATTCCGGTAGAAATGCAACAGAATGCCTGGTTAGATAAAAGCAGAAAATAATGCAAATAAAATTTTGCAAGAGCTTCAGGCATGAACTGCTCAGCTCAATTTTGAAATGGTAAGGTCTGGACAATTCAGGACAGCTTGCTTTTATGACAAAATGCCAATATTCGCAGGGGAACCTTTAACATAATCGGCAAAATCAGATTTAGACAACTTCATTTAATCCAGGACACTTTTAAAATACATTTATGTAAGCTAGAACTTTGCAGGCTTTTTATTTCATCAATATAAAATCGTCTAGGACTTGCATCATTCTAATTATTGATAATGCATCTAATTTTTCAATTTTTGTTGTACTTTATCCAATTTATTTAATAGATATTTAGGATTCTGTAAAACATGTCTAACCTAAACTGCATATGTCCTGGTCTGACATGTACAGTAGAATACAAATATTAAGAAATAACATTCAATTCAAATGTCTGTTACATACGGGTGAACAACTGAACAATGAACATATCCTTCATTTCTGCGAGCATATCGGATGAGCTGAACATCTGAACATCATGACAATTGTTGCCATACAATCACACAACGACAACACTGAAGGATTGAAACACAACATGAATCCAAATATGTGTGAAAACAATGTGAAATAGCGCAATGCAAAACATTTTTGAAAAAGAGTGAATTTTTAAAAAAGTGAAGAGAACCGAAAAGTGAAAAACCCCTTTCACATTGTTTTCACACCATTTTACGTGATTTTGGTTCCTGGTTCACATGGTTCTTATTCAAATTGCATAACAATGCCTACAGTCCCCATGACAACCATCACAATATTACTATCTCTTTCTTTGCACTTACGATTGCCTTGCATCCGTAATCGACTGCCAATGCTAAAGCACTTTCATAACAACTGCGTAGCTTTTCAGCATTCTCACCAACTGGTCCAACCGTATGGATTATATCTAAATCCACATAAAATATCACAGCATAGAAACAAATCAACAGCTGATGAGTTGTTGTTGTACCTTCGTCAGAATCAAATAGCAAATATTTCATGTGTACCTCTTCCTTAATCGTCAACCAACCATGAGCAAAATACTCAGTTGTCTCTGAGTCATATTTCCATTTCTGATAGACTAACAGTAGCAACATACAAAACGTAGATAGTTTATATCTAATATGGGCTAGAAAATCGATTACACAGGTAGGGATGAGCCGATAATCGCATCTGCATTTGTATCGGCCGATATATCGGCGATATTTTCATATCGATTATCGGCCCGATATAATAAAAGCATATCGGCAGATAGCCGATATAAAATTCCATTATATTCTTTTGAGAAAACCGTCATATGTGCAGCATTCACCTGTGTTACTTTCAATTCTTATTTTCGGCGACTTATGATCAAAATGTTCATCTTCAATCCTGTCTTCAATCACTCAAATGACATTTTATCTTATTGATTATAGAACCGTGAAATGGCAAGCTAAATTTTGGTTGCTGTTTTGAGTTGCTTTATGGGTTATGTATTGTTTGACTTCGCTTTAAGAAATTTACGGCTTTATATCGGTATCGGTATCGGCCGATAGTAACTTTTTATCGGTAGCCGATATATCGTATCGCCATCGGTATATCAGCAAAAATCTATATCGGCTCATCCCTATACACAGGTGGACAGATTCTAAAATACTAGGAGTACAAGAAATAAAAAAGGTGCTGGAACATCTAGGGGGTTTGTGGACATACCTAATGCTTCCTGGGAATATTTTGAAATATAGAGCTTCTACTTACTATCAAAAGTGTTGGTCTAACACTCAGCCTAGGGGATCTCTTATTGACAACGATGTACAATCAATAAAAATAACCACATAGACAGATGTAAGAAAGACCACATTGTCCATTCATGGAGCAATAAATCTGATCAATTGGATTTTCTGTTTAGAGAAACTCTAAATCAGATTGAGCTGCGGGCGACCTGTTGTAGAGCAAAATCATGAGCACGTAAAAGGCTGCCAGTCAATAAAGGCTCTTTCAAACTGACAGCAACTGATACAGACGTTGCCATCACATGTGACTATTTTTTCTGATAAATGGGTGGCTTTGTTACACAAATTTCCAAAGAGGTGTAATTAGGTAGGAGAAAAAGCATTCAGCAAAACGTTAGGATCAAAGAGATTAGGTTTCACAAAGTGGCAAGCGATCTAATGGAATGATAACTGAAGCTTACATTTCGCAGGAAGTCGAAATCCTAAAACCAAAACAAAAACAGCATAAAAACACGGGCCAAGGAATTAATATGGCAGCTAATTCATATACAGGTACAGTGAAACCTATCGATAGCGGTCACCATTGGGACCTAAGAAAAATGATCTTTATAGACAGGTGGCCTTTCTGTCCAGGTTAATTTCCATAGAAAATGCCATTCTGGGGTTATGAAGAGTGGCCTTTATACACAGGTGGCTGCTCTGTAGAGGTGGCCACTAAAACAGGTTTGATTGTACATGCATGAGTGTTCAAAAAACTAACCAAAGAATAAAAATGTTTGTTTAAGAAATATCAAACACTTTTTCCATGCATTATACTCTGAGTTTCTGATCTAAACATTGTGGGTTTTGTGAAACATTAAATTTATAAATGTATAAAACACTTCCTGTGTCTTGTCTATATATTACACATGTTTCAAATATCATTACGCATTCAGCTTGTCCACTTTGCCACTGAAAAGCTTGGCGTTTCCTGAACGACAGTTTTATGGTTTGATCCACTTTGCCTCTGACCCGCTTTGATTTACTGTCCTAGGAATCATTTTATATTTCTCAAATAAGGATGTTGCACAACAACGTATAGAATCACTGACGAATCAGATACAATTATGAGTTCAGTTTAGAAACATCAGCCATGCTTACGGCATGAAAGTACAACAATGACGCTGAAAATGATTTCTTATAAGTTAGATATTGTTAATTGCTAGTGGTCATAATCGTTTTCATTGCTGAGTAGAAACTATCGTAAACTGCATAGTAGAATAACATATCTTACAAAACAAAAAATACACTGTATCACCATTAGCCTGCCTGCAGAAAAACTATTTTTCAGCAAAATAGTATGTGTGTCCAATTGTGAAAGATTTTTTTGTCTACTACCAGCTTCAGAGTAGTGTTCTGTGATCGGCTGATCATCTATGCCAACTGCTGCTTGGGTAATCAATTATCCGTAATTACAAAATGTAAAATATGTCGAGTGTAAGATTTAGTTGATCAGTTTTGGTTGAAGACATAGCATCAGAAATACAGCAATAGAACAACATTGAAAACATTAATTAATCAATGAATGAACGAACAAATAAATGAACGAATGAAAGAATGAATGAATGAATTGTCAAATCTAATGGAAAATCTACATGATTTGGGCATTGACCTGCGAATCGACTCAAATCTGGCACAGAATAGAAAGCGTTGGCGGGCTGTGTGTGGCAAACACGACAACCATGGCCACTAATTCTCAGTCATGTTATCGTTAAATTATCATTAAAGAATGAATGAATCAATCAATCAATGCTTTATTTATACTTGTATTAAATTATACACTGTATAATATACAGGTCACACTATGAATACAAAAATGTGTGAATACCATGTGACAAACCATGTGAGTCTGAAAACCCTTCAAAAAACCATGTATAAAAAGAACCCTTTCCACATTCAGTTTGCAGTGAAATTCAAAACAGGACAATCAAACGAGAATAAGATGTTACCTTTTGTGACTTTTGAAGAACCAACACTGCAGCCTCCAAGCTGCTGGCATGCCTTGCGCAACTGAGACTTGCCTGCAGCTCGATGTATGCAGCCGTCAACTGTTTAATAGAAAAGAAGGAACAAGAATAAATCAACACACAACCAACTGTTGTTGTTGTTGTTGTTAGAAACATCATCAAGAAAATTAGAAATACATTTCAATACACGGCAACTAATACATCTGTAAATGAACAACTGTGCACTGCGAAGAAAGATCAAGTATTTAGACCATATGGTACTACACCCATGGATTGGACCACGACATGGTTGTCGGGATGGTGGATGGCAAAGGACTCCCGGGTAGACAAGCTACACAATGGATCGACGGGATACATAATGATTGACGCTCATCGCACCAAAGGTGCAAATGCGCGTTATGTACATTGCAATAGGTTATAAAATCAAAGCGGTGTTTACGACGTATATGTAAACAAATAATTAAGTGTGGGAAATTTAACAATACAAATTAAAAATATAAAATTTAAAATAAATAAATAAAATGAAATGAGATCGAGTGCTATTTACAATAAAATCAACATTGCTTGACGAGTTTGCTCCACTGGTGCCTGTTTTGTGCAGCCTTCTTTGCATTGCGAGGTTGTAGTCCTATGCGAAGAAGGTCCCCTTGGTTCTGTTGATAAAATGTTTTCAACTGGGCACCCCCGACCCGACGACGGGATACATGAGCTGTATTGAGAACATCATCACCAAAACTTCCTGCAGCCCCCGCCTTGGTCGTCTTTGCATCTACTGTTCTGCAGTACCGAACATCGAGCGAGTTGGCGGCATTTTGTGCATGAGGTCACAGCGCCCGGTGCGGGATTCTGACAGGAGTAGTAGACTAATACATCACTTAACAGATGACAAAATACAAATTTATAAAACGTAATAACAAAAGGAATTAGCATATCTTTGGCAGAATAACGTAGATGGATTCTACAAGAGGCAGTCATTAAATGGCTAGCAAAGGGATTCTTTCTCCCACATGTGGTGGTCAATGGAATGTCTCCAGTGATACTTGATGACTGCACTAGTCGTCGGAGTGATGAGGCAGAGAAAGGCAGTAGCAATGATCAACCAACAGTAGCTTAGAGGAACATTTGGTTGGGTGTCACTGGTATATGTATTTGTTTGTTTGTTTGTTTAAAGCCCGGCACATGTTACTCATTAGGAAGTATGGATTTTCAAGCCTATGGGAAACAAAAAATCTCTGGTTGTCAAAGGTTAGTCAAAGGTGCGTAGAAGCTCAGACCAGCTAGAATATATATCAAATGCAAACAGTCTCAGAAAAGATAACAGTAAATTCAAAAGCACCTCATTTAAATTGCAATACTACAAATGTGCTTCAGTAAAATAGCTGCATGTCTTTGTAAAGATATGACTCCATTGTGATGTTGTGTAATGTCATTGCCCTTCCCTCAAAGTAGATCAAAATCAACCATAACAATGAGAATGGCTTACGGATCAAAAGGTGGTGTTTGTCAATTTGTTCCAGGGAACCTTTGCAGGGAACAACAGAGTAGGCTAAAATCTACTTGTGCATTACTCCCAAAATGTGTTGTCGAGCCCACAAAAAGTTGCCAGGTTCCTGAAGTCACAGACACCCTACAATAAATCAACTGAGGTTATCTAAGAAATCATCCTGTCAATTCACAATGCTCAGCAAGCTCACCTCCTCCTCCACCAAGTAATGACTTATTGGCTACAACAGAAAAACAGAACAAAATCAAAATTTTTATTTCCAGCAACAGAATTGTTAGTGATGAGAATAATAAACACACTGAATCCAAAACTGTGTGAAAATCATTTGAAAACCATGTGAAATGAGAAGCCCCCTCCCAAAAACCATGTGAAATAACAAAAACCATGTCAAGTAGAAAACAGAGCAAAACCATGTGAAAAAGGGCTCCTTTCACACAGCTTTCACATGATTTTCAAATGGATTTGATATGACTCAGAACTCCGATACAAGATGATATGCATCACTGTGTAGTCTAAAGTGGGAAAAATACGTAGGCTATGCTCACATGGTTTACTACCCAATTTGCTTTTAAGCAAATACGTTTCATTTGTCTGCTTCCATTACGCAAATAAAAAAAACACATGGATGGAGAATGTTTTACTGGTTGGCACTTCCAAATCATTGTCAGTTCTTTCCCGTGCTCACTCTCTAGCTGTATGGGCTGAATCACAAGTTGCATAGCATATCATACCAAGAAATGTGATCATTATAATTTACCGGCATTGACGACAGCATCAATTTCAAGCTTTGTGATATCGTTCTGGATGAGCGATATTTTTGTGTTGATCTTACTGTTGACAGGATAGCGATTTCCCTTGGCTGAAGTTTGAAAAGAACAAGAATATTAAGAGTGTTAAACAGATATCAGTTGTGTGCAAAGGAAGTACAATGTAAACCCGTTATTATTACCTCAGCTAATATCGCAGCCAGCCTGATATCACTTTAATTTAAGAACCAAGCTCAGTGAAAATCAACTTTTGAAGTAACTCAATTTCAAAACTTTGTGACAGGAAAATGTGGTAGCTTGTAGTAACCTTCTTGAGCTAGTCTCACTTATATGTATGGAATTGAGACTGCGGTCTCTCTCTCTCTCTAACATGGCTCCAGCCAGCCTGATTGTATTCCTGTTTTCTAATATTACATCTTCTTTCTGTTGTCACGGTAAATGGCGTTTACGACGAATGGGTTAATAACGAATCGTTCCGCGTAAACACCAGTCGCTGCAAAAACCAGTCATTGCAAACACCAGTTGTTACAAACGCAAGTCGTTGCAAACACCGGTCGTTGCAAACACCAGTCGTCACTAACGCCAGTCGTTGCAAACACCATTGTTGCAAACGCCAGTCGTTATTAACCCATTCGTCATAAACGCTGGTAATTGTTGTCACATCCTGTATTGTTAGAGACATAACAGAAAATAACAGTGCTATTATTAATTAGGTATACCAACCCAGTGAGAGCTAGAACATTTTGACATTCGGGATCAGATTTCAGAGCAGGGATCTAATGGTCCCCCTTGTCGACCATTAATTTACTCAAGATTCTATGATAAAAACCAAAAACCGCATATCATCATTTTTCCTGAACACTATCAGGGAATGGAATGACCTTCCACCTAATGTTGTGGAATGCAAGACCGTGGGATTAAAGTAAGCTAAATACTGTTAAAATGTGGACGTTATTAAAATGGTAACTACAGTTCAATGTTTCCTTTTAGATTTCATGTAGACCTATAGTTCTCATTATTATGCTGCAAGAATTGTAAAGATCATCTACAGTGAAACCTATCTATAACGGTCACCTCTGGGACCTGAAGAAAATGACTTTTATAGACAGGTGGTCTTTTTGTCAAGGTTGCTTTCTATAGAAAGGTTCATTTTGGGACTATGAAGAGTGGCCTTTATACACAGGTGGCTGCTCTATAGAGGTGGTCGCTAATACAGGATTGACTGTACTTTAGATGGATATAAAACTATCTACAAATGGCATAAATGTGTGTGTGTGTCAGTCTGTATGCTTGTGACCATAAAACTCTGCCATTTCTCCACCAAACACCACGTACAATATACCAAACTGATCGATGTTGTAAAAAGATTGGAATATGCCGTTTGATTTTTCAATTCTATCTTCTGTACGCGACAAGAGCTGAAAATGTAACTTTCCTGTCTGCCTTTGTTTTGCGGAACGCGATTGCACAGGCTCGCATTGGAAATCAAAACACTGCTGGGAGCAAAGTGCTGTTCAAATCACAACTATCGCCATGGCAATCTACTGTCAATGCAACTGCAGTCTAAAGAGAGTGCTATCCACTTGACGATCGACGAAGGATTCAATATGTGAGCGCACGAGAACATCTGACTTTGCTTTGTGGAACATGGCTGTATATAAGCTAATTACCACTATTATATGCTGATCTATGGAAGCCAAAATAGGATGCAAGTTGCAACTGGAGTAAAACAGGTTCTATCCACCTCATAATCCATCTGTGAGTGCACGAGACCACCTGGCTTTGCTTTGTGGGATGCAGCTGTCTGGACTCCAATCACAAAGCAAAATTTCTGTTTAATGATAATAATATTATGAAATACACCTTTCACTTCATTTATTTTGATATAAATCAACATGCTTTCTGCAGAACTTTTGGGAGCATTAAAAATGTTGCTGAGTTCTTTATACGCGTAGACCTATAACTTGGTATTTGTAAATGAAAATGATGGTGATATTGCATCAGCACACGGCGTAGTCTGTGTCCTGAAGTCCTGAATTCATTGCTTCTTCTGAAGAATAAGATCACAAGGGGGCAGCTAGATGTGGAAGCATAACTTACACGACATTGCGGAGCCAGCATAACGGATGTTCCAGAGCCAAGGCCACACCGCAATGTCATCCAACACGATGTAGTTTTCTTTGCACAAATATAATTTTCGCTTCTC
This sequence comes from Calvadosia cruxmelitensis, assembly GCA_900245855.1. Taxonomy (NCBI): domain Eukaryota; kingdom Metazoa; phylum Cnidaria; class Staurozoa; order Stauromedusae; family Kishinouyeidae; genus Calvadosia; species Calvadosia cruxmelitensis. Next base: position 45,873 of record OFHS01000334.1, read on the forward strand.
CTCTAGTGGCAGATCTTCCGACTCTTCTGAACTGGTACCATCAGCTTCTATGAGAAACATACGAACATCTCATAGCATTTTGAAAGATAGAAGTAATGCGTTATTTACTTTCCAATGGAACCAATGAAAAGTGGTCTCTTAAGACAGGTGGTTCACTAGCACAGGTTAGACTTTACATGTACTTATAGGTCTACCCGTAAGTCACCATGCAGAGCCTCCAACCATTCGAGAGTAAAAATGAGGAAGCAGGAATGAAAAGTAAAGAATTGAATGACCATGCCCTTTTTGTACAATATTTATCAGTTGTATATCGTGAGGCTATTCTTTCTATAGACATGTTTTGAAATTGGAATTTGATAGTTTCTAGTTTTATGGGATTGTTTTGTAGCCTAATCCTTGTACAATCTGCTCGATGAGATACAACACAGTTTTGATGGCATAAACAACCACAAAGGAAAACCAAACAAATCAGTTCCAAGAATTAAGTCAACGAACAAAAATATTTATTGTTGTAATAAGTAATTTTTTGACAATCTGCTACAAGTTGGTAATTGGCGTGGCGCAAGCCACTGAAATCTGAAAAAAATTGGTACTGAACACTACTAAAAATTCCAGATTTTGGCGTATCGTAAGACTCGAGCAGCACTTCCTAGGCCTGATTGGAATTTATGTACTGCGCGAAACAGCCTCTGTCCGCGCAATCCTTACTGTAACTCTGTTATTCAAGCTGATAACCAAGTTTGGACCACGCGTTTTAGTCACATCAATGAGAGGCCAAGCGTGCAAAATATTTAGGAAAATTTTTCTCCGCCGTGCAAAATACAAAGATTCCAGTCTAGTCCCCAGGTATCAGTATGTCAAGTTTTACTTTTGCGCGGGGAACGCTAAATTTCTGCTCCTACGATTGTGCGGATTTTTTCTCTATGGTGACGTAATTTACACCCACTAATTCAACTTGTTGGCAACAGTGTGCGGATTTTGTTGAGTTTTCTTTTAAATGTGCGGTGCGGAATTTCGGAGCTTGCTTTCCCCGCGCGGGCCCTACTTTTTGACTCACGGTTACCATGGTAAGTTGGTAACCCATGGGTCAATGTTGTGGAGGGGAAAATTTTTCTCTTTTTTTTCTTCATCATATTCAGACCGTGGGAAAATTGGTCACCCCCTGCTGTGATCGTGAGAATCACACACTAGTGTGTCACATGTGATTCATTGATGACGTTATGGTGAAGTAGATTTGCGCTGAACTGTGCTTACGCAACTGTGCTAAGTTTTGGTTTTATACTAGACTTACTT
>OFHS01000335.1:0-37215 GCA_900245855.1 Calvadosia cruxmelitensis
TCTGACGTACGACTCTAGTTACCAGTAATCTCTGAGACTAGGGCCCAGGCTCCCTATCTCAGATGCTGCTGCACAAATGGTGTGAGTTTAACTTCGCTTAGATTTCATATAACCACATTAAAAGCAACACAAGAAACAGATTACCTGCATGGCAATGCACAACTGAGATGCTGCAAAAGAAGCTGGAGTACCAGCAACAACTTACTTCAAGCCAGCAACACCTTCCACCACCAGATCATCACTAGTCAGTGTGCCAGTCTTGTCGAAGCAACAAATATCAACTTTTCCAGCAAAAGGAATTCGAAAAGGTTCAGTACAAAAGACACCTGGAAAAAACAAAACAGCCACGAAATGTTATCTATCACAACTTAAGTGATCATTGATGTTTAAAATGCCTTGATAGAGATGCTGCTCTGTAACTTCGAGGTATGAACTGCTTACTTAAATCTGGTCAAGGTGGTTGGCAGTGTTGTATAGTAATTTCTCAAAAGTAACGAATTACTGTAATTCGTTACTTTTCGAAGTAATTCTAATTGTAATCGTTACTTTTCACAGAGAGTAATTTGTAATTGTAATTCGTTACTTTTTCAGCCAGTAATTTGTAATCTTTACTTTTAAAAACAACCCAACCAGATATTACTACTTTTACTATTGTGCTCTCGTGAAGTTCGCAAACAAAGCGAGGAAATCGCGTGGTGTATTTCGCATTTCATTTCCTGTGCGACAGACTTTTCACCCCGGTGTCCATTGTTTATTCATTCACGAGGTATTTGCCCGTCAGTAATGTGCTGATCTTTGTTCCAAGAACAAACGGTGTCAAATGACGCCATTCATGTGGCGTGGTGGTGTTGAATTTCACAGAAACACGGATGTAGACAAAGGAACTGGCGCATGATCTTGAAACATAATCTTCGCCTGCTAGCCGCTACGGAAACATTTCCAGCGCAAATGGAATAAACATTTGATCAAAACAAGAATCAAACTCGATGTGTTCTTTCATATTCGAATTGTTTTGTGGCTTTTTTGCTTTTCTTTTTTATTTCAATGATCGGGTGTACTTTTTGACAAACAAAACCGATTTCTTGCAGATTAACGTTCTTGTCACTACCATGTAGCATACTTTTACAGTTGGTGTGTTGAAAAGTAATTTCGAAAAGTAATTTGTAAAGATTACTTTTTCGGTAAAGTAAGTTTGTAATTGTAATCCGTTACTTTTTGAGATAAGTAATTTGTAATTATAATTCGTTACTTTTACTCAAAGTAATTTGTAATTGTAATTCGTTACTAAATAAAAGTAATCTATACAGCACTGGTGGTTGGCAATAGGACAGAAGAACCTAACACTTCCTAAGAAATAAAATCAATTCTTACATCCTCTCGGTATGCATAGATTTAATTTACAGTTAAACCCATCGTTATCAGGTGAAAGTTATGGCGTTCGTGCTTGGCTGGTGGGAGTTGTCATATTGTAAGGTAGTCGGTGTAAGCAAGCGATCACAAGGAGGAGAAGCTGCGGAACCTGTCCCTTTCACAACCAAGCACCAGTCACACTGATAAGCTGCGGAAGGACTACAATTGTAACCACAACAGTCGATTCAAGTATTGAAGCACCGCAAATCAACACGTCTTAATCAAGACACAACTTTACCAAGAAGATCTAAATGGCAAAGATTGTGTAAATAGTCATGCAATTCACTCTGAATGAACTTGAATACAACTGTCTGATGATTCAAATATTAACTTTATTGAAGCTTTTTAGAAAGCAAAGTCAATAAATTTGATATTCTGATTGTATTTGGAATAAGGGATACCACACGGCCAAAACTACTCCGTCGAATGAATAAACAATCGTTTATTGAGCCAATCAAACTGCAAGAAGATAAACTGACATTTTACAAAATGTATTGAATTTCAACGTTGGTCCAGTTAAGTCAATGATGTGGTCCTAATAAAGGGTACATGTTTGTTTGTATAAGAGATAGATTTTGTTTACTTGTATATTCTAGTTGAAATAGATAGGATTTGATTCCATTTTGGCAAATGGTGGAAATATATAGTTGGCCCTACTACACCGTGGTTCCATTAAGCACATTCGAAGGTACAGTTAATACTTGAGGTTATGGAAACATCACATAATAAAGATCACCCTACCCAACTTCGTCAGAGCCAGCAGCGATGAGTTCACAGCCAACGACAGCTCAATTGGCAATTCAGGTGGCACAACTGACGTCAAGATCAACGTGCATTCCAAGAATAATTTGTAACGATTTCGACGCGGGTCTTCAGTACCTTGAAAAACAAACAATTGTGAAAACATATATCGACAAATATACGACATTGAGAACCAACATGTTTACTTTGAGATACATATAGGTACGATTTACACGAACGGATTGCAGCATAAAACATAGTAGGAGAATCGCTAGAACTTGTGTGCTTACGGACGTGTTGGATAGAAGATAATCGAGGACATGTTATTGACGTATTGAACGTGCAACGGCAATTCACGAGGCAAGTTTGCATCAAAGCAAATGTTTCTTGTATTGACTCTCTTGATCATTGAGGAAAACTGTCTTTGGAATCTTTAGAATCAAGATGTCTAAAGTTTGATTTGGTTATGATGTACAAAATGTTATATCATCTTCTTGAACAAACGAAGAGCACAGCTTTTGACAAAATACTTCAGCAGCTAGCTTTGACGTGGATGTTTCTAAAAGTTAACAGTACCTAAGTCCCTAAGTGTATATTTCCTTTCACAACTGAGTGGTTCCCCTTTGGAACTCATTACCAGACAATGTGGTGTTGTCAGCGCCACTTTATTAAAAATAAGTAAGAACATATTGATCTTTCAAAATGTTCAATACATTTAATATTCGACAAACAAATCAGATCAAATCAAATGTTACGGTGTAAAAATGTTCAACATTACAGTGAAACCTGTCTATGACGGTCACCTATGGGACCTGGGAAAAATGACCTTTATCGACAGGTGGCCTTTCTGTCCAGGTTGATTTCTATAGAAAGTGTCATTTTGGTGTCATGAAGAGTGGCCTTTATACACAGGTGGCTGCTCTTTGGGGGTGACCGCTAATACAGGTTTGACTGTACCTTACATGTCTGATTGTATATTTTCTTAACATGATATTGGTCCTTTGTTTACCGGGAGGTACTTCTTTGGACTATACTGCAGAATCATTTGTGATCAAACTAACAAGAGCTAAAACACTGTACCTTTAATCCAAACATAGGACGAGGCAGCGATTGCAAAAACCAAGAGAAATAAGATGAATAGAAACGTCTCCAGGTTATTTGCCGTCACACGCTTGACACCGTAGAGGATGGTCTTCAGTAGCTTGCCCTGAAATATCAACGCATTTACATGAGAATAAGACCCAACAAACATGCATTTGATTGTATTCACTGTGAAAAACAAACTGCTAAATATCATATACTATCTGTGTCAGCGTTATCTTCTGTGCATTGTTTCTCACATGAGCTATGGCTCCCAAGAGACTGACATCGATCTTTTCCAATCATTTGATAGCCACAGATTACAAAATCAAGCACAGAAAATTCAAGGTGCCTGTTTAACAATATAAATTTCATCAAACTTAAGGAAAACATAACTGGGCTTCAAGGTTGACTTTTCTAAAACAGGTTTGTTAAATTCTGCACCAGTTTGCATTATTCAACTTTGACCTAATTTGAGCATTAGCGCGATGCAATGTGTTTCAAAATCATGCACAACTAAGGCGTTATTGTTTCCCAGAGCTAGTCAAATCCATAGTTGCTTGTGAGTAGCAGGTGCCGGACGGGCTTTAGATATAGATGGTTACTTGGATATCTATGGAGCTTATTGATCTATCGAATTAGGGCTGGAATGACCTCAAACAGTTAGGCATTGATTAGAGACAAGTCAATCAATTGGACTGCTTTAATATTGCGTAGTATTAATTACTAAAGTAACATACTACAAATTACAAATCACTTTCAAGTAATGTTTCATGTGATTGCTTAATTTCTTTGATAAAGCAATTTGTAATGAAATTAATTACGTCCCAAGAGTACTCAATGCATTTGCTCTACATTACTTTCAACAATCACGTTTTCTCTTGGGACAACTTTTCACATCATTACTGCAAGTTCTTCCAAGGGAGAACAATGGCTGCAATATGCCTTTGTTGTAAATTTGACTTCAGCTGCATGAACTGATTCACAAAACCCTTTCAACCCTAACCTTAATCTTATTTGTATTCCTAAACCTATCCCAAACCCTATCCCTCTTCACAAACCCTATTCTCAACCCTAAACCTAGTCCAATCTTGTGACTTGACAACCAGACAGAGAAACACTTTGAACAAGATATGGCTAGACACAATGTTAGAACAATAATAATCAAATAAATCTGCTTCTGAGAAATATCAGTGTATGTATGTACAATTTATTTGATTTTGCATGTGAAATGAGCAGTCACGATAAGTTACAACCATCACAAAGAAATATTGTTGAAATAAATTCAAGGGAAGGCAGGTATTCATACAGGGCCATTGAAGGTCCAGAGGAAGAGAAGTCTTTGACTTATCAGGCTCCCTCTGGGAATAAATATGATGATGGTGATGATGATACAGTAGGATTAATAATATGCAATAATATAAACAATAGTCTACCTGAGAAGTTCCGAATCCTGTCCTCAGAACATACGTAACACAACCATTGTCAGGAGCTATAGAAAGAAAAATAAAGAAAACGAGATGACATGCCAACCATTTGTACAACAGCAGCTTGCCAACCAACCACAACGAATATCACACCGCTTGTTACAGCTTCCATCAACAGTTCACTGATAAGGACCGCTAACGGATCCAAGGATCTACGACGACAACATGATGATGCGACATCGCATAAACAAATTGATAACAACCATTCTTCGGAAGAAAGCGATAGATAACCCTAAATAGTCTTGAGTACCCATCCAAGACTCAAATGAAAGTGGTCTATCACTACAGGCTGTCCTTCAAGATAGATAAATTGAATTGTTTGGACCTTCAGTGGCCTTATTTATGGACCGGGACTAAAGCGTAGTCCAGGACTAAACATTTAGTCTGGACTAAGTTACTACAATCTGTATATGGGACTTGAGATTTAGTCCCAGACTTTGCTTTAGTCCTGGTCCACGAATAAGCCCACAAGAGACCATATGACGGTTCTTAATCAAAGCTCAAGACAGGTTGAACTATTACTCTGTTAAAGTTGGCCTCATACCACCTGGGAAGCATTGCCGGCAAAATGGAAGAAAATGCTTCTGGAAATCTGAAAGCACTAGCAGCAATTTGAAGCAAGAGGAGAAACTGACTCAAGAGTAGGCCTATGTAGTTGCTTCATAAAATAGACAGGGAAGACAAGAGTTCAAGGAAACAGAATTGGATAAAGTGGTTGCTACTATAAAACTACCCAATTGCGGTTTAATTAGCGAGTAGTCTTATTAAATGAGGCGTCTTCAGCTAGAAGAAGTACCTTGGAGAACCTTATAGAGAGAATTTGGAACAAGAAAGGTTTGGTTCATAAAGCGGCAGGTCATATTACACAGCAGCCACTGATTTAAATCTGAAGTTGATTAACCCACCTTTGATGCCACTTGAAGTCTTCTCTGGGGGTGTGTGATTGACCACTTTTGTTCCACCGCTCAAACAATGCAGCTTCGCACTGTCCTCAATTGAGAATATATCATTACTTGTTGCAGACTCAATTGACTCCTGCATATAAAAATTGTTGGATATCAAATAAGGTATGATGTTAGCAGAACAGTAATACATAAGCCCTACAGTTCTATTACATTCGTTTGTGGATACAAAGATCTCAAAGACGAACAAACGAGGACACAAAGCAACTGCCAACGATAGCAAACGAAGACAAACAGTAGCATCGAGAAACGAACATTATAATCTATAACATTTTCAATGATCACAGTAGCTATGCTTATAGCAGCCTGTTATGTAAACAAAAGAGTTACTTGAAAGAGACTATAAAGATGCCCCTGCTCTCAAATCATGTGGTTGGCAACAGTCATGTTAAAATAATCGACACTACCTTGTTCGCTTATCGATACATCGCTTCATCAATTAATTTTTAGCAATAAAGACTTTTATAGTGCAACTGGTTACTGTACCCATTTGATTAGCTGTCCAAATGTCCAATCGCACATCAATTTTGTACAAAAGCGCAAGTAGTTTGAAATCCCACATCAATGTTGTACAAACGCGCGAGTCGTTTGAAACTCCACTATGGTATTGTATACTTTTGAAATATTAGACATTAACATATTGCCTTAATATTAAACACTGCAATCTGAGTTACCCCGCATAGGATGAAAATAGATATCATCATCTGCCTAGCACATTTGAAACTTTGTAAAGACCAACTTTATTTAACATCTATATTTGCATTATTTGCTGCAAGAATGTTTCTATAAGATTAATTGTACATCAAATATATATAGTTCAACTATTTTTTGCGGCATCTTAAGACATATTGATCCATTTGGCCAAGGATTTACAGCTTAATAATCTTATCAGATACTTGGTATTATCAGATGGATGATGGGATGAAAACAAAAAGGAATTTTAACCCTTGTCCTGCTCACAAAACTAGTTAAATGAAGACTTGAAGTTGCTTTATCGATTGCTCATTGGCTGATTGCTAGGGACTAACTTTCTGATTGGTTATTTGTTGCTACTTTTGACTTGTTTCAAAAATGTGTTTATACGTCAATAGCAAGAGATGAGTTAATCCCTTGCGCAGGCGGCTTCAGGTAGCCACATAAAACCCAATATGGCAACGGCAATACAGCACCAGCAGATCATACAGCGTAACCCCGCTAATATCATTACATCACCTCGGATAATATCACAACCCGCTTAATATCATTTCAGTTTGAGAACCAAGCTCTGTCTGAATTAACTATTCGTATCCGCTTAATATCACGACCCGCCTATTATCACGGTTTTTGGAAGCAAAAACATAGTGATATTAACGAGGTTTCACTGTACCTTCATTTGTGGCACAGACTCTCCAGTCAACATGGACTCATCGACGATACAGGAGCCACGAAGCAGCAGCATATCACAAGGGATGACAATATCATTCTTTGATCGAACTAAAAACAGATTTTATGAAAATTATCTTGAAATATAACAGATATCTTAGCATTGAGGTTGCTGTTGATATTTTTCAAAATTGCATCAACACTCGGCCAATCAGATTTTAAACATTATAAGGTTGTAAAATGCTTTCCATGACTCCTTGACCCACCTCACACAACATGAAATAATGCAAGCGGATATTCAGCAACTTTATTAATACAATTGACATTTTTAGATCTAGCTATAGCCTATTGTGCGTTGATGGTGTAGTGGTTAGGACCTCTGGTTCTCATCCAAGAGGTCACAGGTTCGAGCCCTACCCGGAGCACACGGTTTCACTCTTCCAGAAAAAAAAAGTAGCACTTCGGTGCGAGAGAAACGGGAGCGTAGTAGGGCATCTGCCTTGGTGGGCTAGCCCCCCGCCCTGCGTTCAGGTCGAAAGACCCTCCCGGGCGAAGGGCTGAGAATCGGGGATCGGCGCTGCTCGTATAGCGAAGCAGGTTCGCCTGCGACGCTGACGCGAATATCTTTCTTTCTTTCTTTCTATAGCCTATTGAAATGTCTCTCTTAGATACTGTAATGTTGTGTGGAATACTAGTAGCTTAATATACAATAAGTCATTATATTCATGATGAAAAGACAAAACACTACAAAGAATATGATTTCTCCTCATCGATTGAAATTAATATCTGAAAAACATATACAGTTTATCACAATACTCCAAGTCAATACCAGGAACATGTAAATATGTGCAGAACGTATTTCACATGCTATAAAACTTCATCGAAGTCATGAAGATTTAGACATGCTTTCTGACAGCAGAGGACCATGAAAGGCAAGCAAAAGGCACGTAAGATTGAATATTGATAACTATTATTCACATAAAATCAAGGGTCTTCTAAAAAAACAAACAAACAATTTTTCCTACAGAATGACCCTTAATATCATCTGTCAATTTAAAGTTTTGACTCACGGTTACTATGTAACCCGAGAGTCTATGCTGTGGGGGGGAAATCGTTGATTTTTTGTTTGTTTGTTTTTCTAATCTTGTCGTGTAAACATTCCTGATAACATACTGCCTTGCGAGCGAAGTGGCGTTGCAGAGGTGTTGTTCAACTAGCATCGCTGTTGCAAATTGGACTCCATTTTGTTAAACAAATCTCAACAAAGCTGTGAAGTTTTTATTTGGAATTTGTGAAAGCCCACTTTGATAGAAGCCGTTTTGAAATGTCAACATGGCTTTCTCTACACGTTCACTCATTACTGCGTCACACGTTTGACGGGCTTCCAGGTGGCTAGCCATTGGCAATTGGCTCACAATATTTACACCATTAGACAGATCTTGGCCTGCAGAACACAACCATGTGTATTTCCAGTTTCGTGCTATCGTTTTGACTGATTTATTTGACACAGAACAACGTCCACTTTTCGTGTGTGCTTCGACGTGCGAGTTCTGCTGTTCGAACAATAGTCGTCCGCGTCTACTAAAGTTTCGGGCTTGTACGTGTAGCACAAGTGCTGAATTGATGTTCATTTAAAGCAGCAGCCACTGCTCTATACCACATCTGATTTACTTTCAGAACTTCCACTTGCAGCGCTGCAAAACTAGTCTTCTTTTAGCCAAGCAGAACATCCAGCAGTTCTGTTGAAATTAACAAATAAACAGTGGCGTAGTTAGAGGTCATGCTTGTCATGCTGAGCATGACCAACTGAAATTCCTGTCGTGTTGTTTTTCTAGTAAATTTCCACCTTAAAATGCCTCCCCCCTTGCCTCTTTATTCAGAAACCAGACGACGAGTACGTCCCTCTTCCATTCATTTATCATCAGAGGTGTACCGATTAATCGGAAAATAATCGGTAAAGCCGATTGATCGGCAATATTTTTTTGATCGGTGATCGGCCGATTATAAAATAATAATCGGTAAAGTAATAGTTTGATATTTGAATATCAAGTTTGAACATTAAGTTTGAAGTTTAGTTGATATTGAGTTGCACGTTGAAAAAGTTTAAAACCCCGAAGAAGCAGCGGCAATCTACGACGTTGATTGAACAACACTTCTGCAACGCCACCTCGCTCGCAAGGCAGTATGTTATCAGGAATGTTTACACAACACGATTAGAAAAACAAACAAACAAAAAATCAACGATTTTCCCCCCACAGCATAGACTCTCGGGTTACCATAGTAACCGTGAGTCAAAAATCAGATGCATTTCTGCAATGAGTAAATCGAGCAAAGATAACCGACGAAAATCCCTTACTGGTAAAGTGCAAAGCAAAGACTTGAAGTTGAGAAGTAGACAGTTCTTACCTATAGAACAAATGTCACCAGGCAGCAACTCTTCACTGCTAATAGGACGCCATTTTCTGTATCGATAAACCTATAAATTATACGCAAATGTTACTAAATGTATATTGAACGTAAGCAATTACCATTGAATTAAAGCCACATGCCAGACACAAGCCAGAATATCTAGAGTTTCTGGAATCCATCAAAAGGCATTTATCAAGAGCATACGCCAACAGAGTGCGATATCACATAAATACAGTCAAATCAAATGTTACACATCATTATTACATTGGTGCATTATTACTATCATTAACATTGTTAATAATATATTAATATATTATTATTAATAGATTATGATGATTAGAGAATAGAAGTGTTCATAAAGGTCATCATAAGCATGGACACTGTTCAGCACCAGAAGCCGTCTTGCCGCTGCAACCTTTTTTGGTGTGATGACTTGCACAGAGGCTAAGGTGAGTGGCAACGCAGACAGCTCCTCACACAGCTGTTTTGTGTACACGCGTCAAAGAGCTCACCCATAGCAAAATTACAAATGCAAAAGCTATCAAAGGCAGATTTGACCCTACTGTGGTAGGACAGAGACATGGGCTTTAAACTGAACGCTTGTCAATAGCGAACACTGCATCTTTGTAGTCACCTGAAGAGAAAATGCTGAGCTACCCATGTTCCTGATCTCTTTCATATTTCTCATTTGCTGAAAAAAGAGAAAGTATAAGAACCTATAATGCCCCGGATCAAAGAGAAAATATTACACAGAATCTCATATTGTTTGCAAACATCTGTCTACCGATGTATATAGCCTTCTATGCAGAAATTGGCTCTGTGTGACACCAAGCGGGATGGGATGTCAAGCAAGTTTGACTGTATATATCGAAATACAAACACGCAACACAACACAGTCCTTATTTATCATGTTATAATGAAATTTCACTGCTGAACAAACCTGATGTACGAGGGTTGCCTCAAACGTAACCAGCATCATCAACGTAAACACGCTATAGTACCAATAATCGTCAAGGCACCATAATGCAACGCAGAATACTTGAAACACAAAGAAAGGTGCTGTGGCTCTCTCCATGAAGAGCTCCATAAATTCAGGAACATTCATTTCAATCCTAGAACAAGGCAAAACAGTAGAATAACATCTGCATGCTCAAAATAGGAGTAGAAAATAATTATTATATATACAATGTTAAACTCATCGCCATTTGATGATAATTATTCTGGCATCTGAATCGTGGGTATTGTCGGAGTCAATTGCAACTCGTTTAAACAATCTTACGACGCAATGCTCCGACATGCTCTTGGTTGTCACTGGCCTGACACTTTGTCGACTGAGCAACTCAGAGCAGTGATCCCATCTGCTTGTGCGATCGTACAAGAAAGGAGACTGCGCTTTGTCGGGCACATCATTCGCTCGAAGAACACAACGCCCCAACCGTTACACGATTTGTTGGACTGGAAGCCATCGTGGCTGCTTCGTCGCGGCTTTGGACAGACTGTTTCGATTTGTTGTATTGTGATTTCAATGGTAGTGATATGTCTGTTGCATGTAACCATAAACTGTATAAATCAATTTGTCAATGCTGTACCCGCAAGAAGAAGAACGGGTTGTTCCCATGAGCAACACCGTCCATATTATATATATATATATATATATCTGTTGACCACCTTGTGATGTTTGTAACAAGATTATTTGATGATTGCCATTGATTGGACATTTGATCTGAGAAAGTTTATGGTAATGCAATATTTGATTAGATACGGATTAGTTAATATTTACAAGATAAAAAAGGATCATTTTCATAGAGGGCATCATTATCGTTGAAGCAATTTGCTATTTTTTTGTTACACCATCTTGGTCACTATATTCTTAAGTTGATTGAGTTGCGAGTTGGAAATACATCTGGGCTCATGAAACGTGATCAAATTGGCTTGTCTCCCTCTGTAAGTGCCGTAGGATAGAAACGGGGATTTCTGTACAGTCCGTCCCATTTGCGTTTCTTCTTCTTATGTAGGATCTACGGTTTCAGTGCTTGATTTGTAGGATTGCGCGGGTGTTGTAATATCATAAGGTAGCAAGCAAGCAATCGAAACAAGTGATCGCAACATGGCAAAGCTACAGAACCTGTCTTTGTCAAAATTATTCAAAGACATTCAAAGTGCGATTTATACGTGCCGGAATACGATAGTGAGTAATTCCATTATGACGCTATTTTCTTCTATATCCTAGGATGTACAAATTACCGTGATAACCAAAGGGAGAGATACAATATTACGCTGATGTCTTACACTGCACCTATACAAATCTGCCTTGAAAGTACAAGTATAGCAGGACATAGCATCCATGGTGAAGCTAGCAAATCAATATTGACTCAACTGGACTTCATGTATTCATACCAAAAACTAGCATTCCATTGTGGCAATGACATTACCTATGAAAACCAACTAGTTTCTTAAACAGACAGTACTTCATAAGTACCCATCAGGGTCACATAAATAAATTGTACTCACTTGTTTAGCCCATATTTGCGTTTTGAAACTGTGACTTCATCTTCTGATTGATAGCCTTTCCATTCTTGGTAAAATTTGAAAGGGAGATTTATGGGAAAGTCCACAGGTTGAAATTGTTTCTTTTCTTCAAAGTCGTAGACATACTCTAGCTTCTGATATTTAAACCACACAATATCTTTCCCATTTGGATCCTACAAAGGAAATGGCCATGCAATTAGAAATTAATAAAAAATGTTACTCCACAAGATAAGTCCAGGCAATTAATCCACGCATCTTCTTGTTTCATTCATCAATGTTAGACCTACATCAAATAATATGCAAAGCAGCAAATTTGAGTACAGTATTGAGTAGTTAATATCGAGGCTTAGATCCAGTATCAAGATAAGCCAATGGCGAGATAGCGAGTTTCACATCATTATATTTCCTTGGGAACTACTCAAGCTCATCTTTCCATCAAATACCCAAGTTGTCCAGGACAATGTTTCTCAATACTTTCAAATCAACTTTGTACCAGGTAATATTAACTTAAACATTGCTTTAAATTGAGACAGCTGGACAGGGATGTAAAAACTAAGAAAAAACTTAGTTCGCTGACGCTAACGCTAACACTAATCTTCTAAAAGTTAGCTTGCTAAAACTAAAACTAATTATTTTGAAAAGTAGTTTGCTAAAACTAGAAACTAAGTGCTTAAAAACTAGTTTTCGCTAAAAGCTAAAAACTAGTCACAACAATTTTTATAAAAGCAAGAGAAAAACGAGACTTATGGTTACAGCTACTAGAAGAGCTGTAATTTGTGGACGACAATTTCCTGACTGGTGCACACATATGCTACAAGCGAATTCGAAGCCAGTTTTTATCTTCCCTCAAACTTGAAAAGAGGATCAAGCTAAGACCAGAAGTTGTCCGAAGGATTGATACTTGCAGATTTAAATAAATTGATCTATCGCTCTATAGACACTCGGCAATTTTTGTCTGTCGGATTTTACTACTGGCAGATTCATATAGGCTGTCACATGTGCCAATGTATAATGTTGATAGCGTTGAGAGCAATCAACAATTGGTGTTTTTCTCGTTTCAATTGCTGCGGCCCACTTGTCAACAGTTCAGCAACAATTTTATTAAAAAAGTAGCATGCTAGGTTTACCAAAATGAAGTTAGCTAAAATAGCTAATTGGGTGAAAAGTTAGTTTGCTAAAACTAAAACTAATTCTGTAAAAAACTAGTCGCACAACTAGAAACTAATGGAAAAAGTAGTTCGCTAAAATTAGCGAACTAATTTTAGTTTGCTATTTACAGCCCTGCAGCTGGACAACATTGAGAGAGCTTTAGCAATTAGCATCACAATGACTGTACAATGGCGTCAACAGCAAGGTCATACAACAAACGTTAATTAATCAGTAAATCACTTTGTTGGTGATAGGTGGACGCTAATATCTGGAACAATGATGGACCTGCAATACAGATGGGTCTGCCATTTTGCCTGCCACAATGACAAGGCTGAAGCCGTTCTCTGCAACCCATCCTCAGACAGAAGCAGTGGACTGGGATGCCCACGCATATGATAGATTCACGAGCCGAAGTGGTGGTCCAATGACGTCCAAAACATCATCACTACCAATGCTGCCAACAACTGACACACACTGCTTGCTCTTGCCCGACACTCATTGACTCTTCATAACAACAGTCAACAGGCCCCTGTCTGTGACGAGCTATTACTTCTACATATGCTGACATACCTGGTCATGAACTAATGTTACAAGAGACGTGACACCATTGTTCTCTACTGGAATGACCAGTACTGTTGTGGCAGACTTGATGTCCTTGGCCTGAAAATTACAACGAGATATCAGAAATGAAGAAATTACTTTCTAAACTATCACTGCTGCACACTGACCCACTTAAATTCCCCTTCCAATGTGCGTGCAATTGAAATTTCGAACACCATATAAACTGATATATCTTGAGATTTTGTTTCCGATAGTAACTCTCTTTGAGTTTTGATTTTTTGAAAGTCAAAACAGCAACTTTTCTTGAAATGCTTTTGACTCACCGCATTAACTGTAGACGATTTTCATGCTTACATGGTGTTGTTTTCTTTTTTGGATGGGCTAGCTCGCTGTGTTTTAATTTGAAATAACACATCTATATGCATCTTTTGTTGCGCTATAACTTGCTCATATCAATAATTATTTTAGTGAAACACTTAGTCAATGAAGAAAGTCACTTTTGTGTACGCCAAAGATTACGCCAGAGTGCTGCGCCAAAGCTTGCACTCCGTCAAAACTGGAAAATTTTAACAGCGTTTAGTACTAAATTTTGAAAGCTTCTGTGGTTTGCGCCACGCCAGACACTCCGGCGTAACATATGAACTTTACAGACTGAACACTAGCACTGGTTCCAACTCCTAAATACAGCACTCAGTTGAATTTGAAGCTTAATTTTAGCCCTAGTTATAAACCCAGTGCTAATCTTATCCCTAGCTAACTTTGAACGCAACATTATTATTTGCAAACATTCTTAGGGCTATCTTTTAATTTTCGTTTTCTCCTGTCTTCAAAGTCTTACGGCAATTCTGAAATATTGTTGTTAGATTCTTCAGATATTTTAATAAAGAATAATAAACGGCTTGAGTCGTATCCCGCTGTAGCATGTAGCCTGCATTCGTATTGCCATCATTAAAAATTACAGTAAAATAAACAAGTAAATACCAGCTAGAAATTATCATATGATTCCAAACTTATAGCGTTCATGCACACTTGAACTTTCAATAAATTTCCCAGAGCTACTTAATATTGAGTTTTCATATTGAATAACAGTACCTTGGCGCAAGTTAGCCAGCATCTGACGTGGATGGACCAGTGGCAAAAGAGACAAGTTAGGACTTGAAGGACGCCAATTGCAGCCAGACAAATACAACCAATTTCAAATATACTAAATAATCCATGAACAATTATCCAAAAATAAAAGAGTATTAAGTAAAGGAATATGAAAGGGGCAACGTATCCGTGTGTAATCAACGGAAGATGCCGGTACAAGTAAACTCGATCGACTTCTTCGCCGATCGCCATTTTGAATGCTCGCAATGGACTCGTTGTGAAAGAGAGACTACCGTGAGCTGTCAACATTGGCTGTCAATCATCTGCCATTTTTGTTTTGAACCCCGCGAGTTTCATTTGACTTTTGAACATGTTGCCAGGATTTTTTACCACAGCATTTTTCCGTTTTGGTTTCCTCGCGTCTTCGGATAACTAGTTGATTTTACTTCATCTTCACAATGTTAACAGATGACTGAAAATTTCAATACCGAAAAATGGCTGGAAGATATCCAAGACTTCTTGCAGCTTTTGAGCTCTTCATACGGACCCTTCGGCAGGTTGGATTCCGCAATCTCCCTTCTTTATTATGACGACAGACAGTAAATAAATAGCATTGTAAATGATATGTAGTATTATTTAACGTAAAACCTTATTTGTTTATTCTTCTTCATTCAAATTTCTGAATAATCTAAATACAATTTTACAAATGCTGTCAAAACTCATAAAAGTGTATTTTAGATTTAGAGCCTGCTCATCTTGACTTGATTCTATTCAACGTGAAAAATTCATGAGTAGCCTTTCCTGCAGCACTGAATACTCACTAGGCCTACTAGGCTACTACTGTACAGTAGTAGTTAGTTTTAGTTAGTCTTCTTGTTAATTACGTGGTTTTGCCAAACATAAATTTAGACCCTACTAATTTGGTAATTTATTATTTTTCATTTTATAGGCCTAAGAGCTCACTTTGATTGATTACTCGGTTGGTTTCATAGCATCTCGAGGACTGTCAGATTATTCAATTTTTCCCAAGATATATCTGGATGTATACAATGTGTCCTCGTCTGTGGCTTTCGTACTGTGTTCTCAAACGACGATTGTCTAAAACTGGAATGTGTGCACATTCCTTGCATTACATAGCTACGATTTCTACTCTGAAGTTCTTGTTTTGTTTGACAGGCTCAAGGTCTTCCAAGCACATAGTGGCGGCTTCTCAACCGTATCATCTACGGCATGGAAGATTGTTAGTTTGCATCCAATTTCTAACCCTCTCATCAGCATTATTGCATCGGCTATCAAATGCCAGCTTGCTAATTTTAAAGATGGCGGTTTATTTGTTGGCATTTTAGCATCAAGGTGGGTGGTATATATTGCTATAATTCGCTCACAGCCATATTGGTATCGTAATGAATCTTATATGGCATAATGTTAAATTGCCAAATGCAGACATGAAAAAGTTGCCGTATTAAGGTATTTGTCTGTGATTGCCAGGGCAGGATATATAATGCTTGCTTGTGATGTATTTCTTTCAGTTTAGTGCTAAAAGGTCGAGCCACCTCTGTCAATCATGTGATATTTGAAAGGATCATCAACGCATTGTTTGTTGCCTGTCAATCTGAGGCGCATCGAGTTTTCCAGAGCAATGCTGTTATCCAAGTGGATATCAGTAGCTTGGAATCAGTGAGGGCATTTTGTGTCAACATACTTTGTACAAAGACTGCAATCAGTCTGACAAAGCAAGCTTTGGACCATGTTTCCTTCTTACTAGTCAAGGTATTTATTTCAACCTCTTTTCGTGACCATCTATCTTAAATGACCACTAGTCTTCCAGTGGTCCCTTGACGATTGAACCGATGCAATTTACCTTTGTTTAGTGACCATCTGTGTTAAGAAAACAGGTTTTTAATCCGTGTGTGGTCGCTTAAGACAGCTTTGACTGTACTTGTAGCAGTCATGTGGTCTGTGGATATCCTTCCATAGTTGATACAGTAAAGGACGTCTCTTGCAGTCATGTGAGTAGCCATGTTGATTAAAATTGGTCTTCATGGACAGGTGACTTGTCCACCTTGAAAAGCATTTAAACAAGCCCAAAATGTTGGCCGAAAAGTGTCGTTGTGACACTTTTGCCGTCACCCCACAATTTCAGACTGGCTATAAATGGATTTAATGGACTGTAGGGGAGTTGAGGGAGTTGTGATGCTGAAAAGTATTAACAAATGGCCCTGTGTTGCATTTAATCAAGTTTTGGCTGAAAATTTATTGTTTGAAGCATCATTATCATTGACAATAGAAATATGGATGAAATTGGTTTCAAAACATCACTTCCTGCTTGCTCTCTGCTTGTAAATGAAGCTGTAGATACTTGGTTGTCAACGTGTCTTGATTAAATTGCAATGCCTTGCTGCTGCTACTATCAGCTGTTGTCAAACTAACCCAATTATATACTCTTCCATGCCTAGTGAATTGCAAAATAAGGGTAATTTAGGTCCAGTTCTTGTTATATCCCAAAAGTATTTTCGTAAATCATCAAATGACATGTAGGCTTTCAAACAGGAAGATTGTTTGTCTTCGAGACTCACGTCACCTCTGGCCTTACATTGCTGCGTAGGCTCATTATACAGATCACAGATATTGAATGAAATCGAGGCTAACATAAAACAGAGATTATTTATGATTGATAGCATATGCATCCAGCTCTGTGTAAGAGTTTAGACCTTTGTTAACCTTTGTCCTGCTCATAAAACTAGTTAAATGAAGACTTGAAATCGCTTCATCGATTGCTGATTGGTTGATTGCTATGGACTAACTATGTGATTATTTACATGTTGCAACTTTTGGATTGTTTTGAAAACGTGTAGGGCCTATGCACGTCAACAGCAGGACAAGGGTTGAAAGAGCAACCAGAGCACTTTTGAAAGTGACCCCTTGGTTGGACTCTGAAGACAGATTTGACTTTATACATATGACTTTCAGGGTTGTTCCAAATGCCTGCCTCTGCCACCGGACGAAACTCAACCACCTACCCAGCCTCTTATTTATCAACATGGTGTTAGAACAATGGAATCTTGCAATGTTGATGGGATTCTGTTAGAATCATTTGGCTCTAGCAACGTCTTCTTATCATGGCAAACAGAAACTTCTCCTCCATACAAAGCTGTTGTGATTGCGACTTCACTTGCTGGTGATCTGTTAGGTACGTCAATCAGCTTGAAACAATCCTAGATCACTGGCAGTTCAAGACATCTGCCATTGGCCGAGCCTTGCATAATAGTAATATCTTAGATTGTCTCTTTCGCCTTTTCTGATGATTGTCCTTATGATTGTCAGTCAAACTTGCATTAGCAGCCACCTCTATAGAGCAGCCACCTGTGTATAAAGGTCACTCTTCATAACTCCAAAATGATACTTTCTATAGAAATCAACCTGGACAGATAGGCCACCTGTCTACAAAGGTCATTTTCCTCAAGTCCCAAAGGTCATTTTCCTCAAGTCCCAAAGGTGACCATTTTAGACAGGTTTCACATTACTACCAACACTGTTGCCTCTGGTTTTCATTATAAGTTTTTCATGTGAGTATTTGAGATTGTCTGCATCCAGTCTGATTTTACTGGACATTTGACAATATTCTGCATTCCTGAACAACTGCCATGCATCTACTTGTCCCTCGGTAGAAATGGGGTTCTAGATAGTAGATACTCCATCTTCATTCTCGTAGAAGTCCCTTTTCTGTTGAATTCCATTTTTGTGTCTCATCAACTCATTTTGAAATATTAGTCCACATTACACAATCCATGAAATACACATATCGTTGCGAACTATTTCAGCATATATGACCTAGCCTAGGTCGTGACTTGCTTCCAGCGGCTTGCTTTGAAACCAAAACTGTGTTCGATACTACAAAACATAGCCTTCAGTGACTGTTAGCCGATCTCTAAACATAAATATTACTTGTCACAGAAAATGAACTACCCATAGTTATGACTTGAGGTTATACTATTGTAAAAAAAATCTAAAATGTAAAAATTATTTGTAGTCTCGAATATTTGTTCACAAGTAATGGACCTTAATCTGACATTTTGTTGTGAAATCCATTTTGCAAGTGTTTTGACTTTAGAGAGTATGGACTTGTGCTACACATGTTTGATGCTGTTTGGTAGCTCTTCTTATCTTTATGTATATTTTATTGTCAGGAAGCAGCAACTCATCTATGTCAGTAGCAGATGAATCTGTCGTCTTCCATGCATCCCAACAGAGGCTTGAGAAATTTGTCCAAAGGCTTGTAAACTTGCACATTAAAATTCTTTTCTGCCAAAAAGTTGTTCATCCTACTTTCATATCAAATCTAGAGCAGAAGGTGAGGACAAATTAACTTCAAGTGTAATTGGTAATGTCTCTTAAATTCCTGTATCTAATCACAATGGCCCAGCTTGTCTTAATGGCAATCTGTCTCATATGCCTATCAGGTCAATAGACCACCTTTCAACTTGTCCTTTAAGGCTTCAAAGAATGCATTTCACTGTCTTAAGGGACCAACTGTGCTAAGAGACCATCTGTGGTACATGACCACTTTTGCTAAGAAAACAGCTGCGTTGAGAGACCACCTTTGCTAAGAGACCACCTTTGTTAAAAGACCACCTGTGCTAAATGACTACCTTTGATTATAGACCACCTGTGCTTAGTGACCATTTTGTGTTCATCCCTTGTATGGTCTCTGAGTCTGAAGACAGGTTGGACTGTTGCTTCCATTGAGGATGTAGGGATGAACTCTCCTTGGAGGGATTTAAGCTCAGTCATCAATGATCTCCTGAATGTGCTGTCCCCCTGTGTGCATGTTGCTCTGTGATGCAGTTTAAAGGCTGTGATATTTCACTTATAACGAAATAGGTGGCATTACTCGTGTATCAGAGACAGAATGCATGAAGTGGCTGTTGCAGGACTTCATAGATGACATTTTGTACCTTTGCAGGGTATTTTTGTCTTCTCCCGTCTTGGATTATCCTTAGCTACATCCCTTGCGTACTTGTGTAAGGTGCCATTGGCGCAGCACTTGGAAATTGATACTAGATTTGTTGGCAGTGTCGGATCGATCTCCTCATTTGCATTCCACAATGAGAGGTATTCACACAAAATCAGCGTAGAATTGTTTGTCCGACTTATAAAACTGTTTTTCGTCTTCGCAAATAATTGTTGCATTTTGTTGTGAGAATTGGTTGGTTACCATATTGCTTGCCATTTCGGACTGCCTTTTTCAAACATTTCAGAAATTCAACTAAAAACTAAACAATTGCCAAGACTTGTGTGTTTTTATCTCTGGCGATTTCGGATCAGGTTTGACCAGATAATGGTCTAATAAAGTCTTGCCGATTTCTTGTAAATTTTGACAAATAACATGTCAGATTCTGTTTCATTAGAATTTGGCTAAATTCCAGATGTGAAGTCAGCTAAATTGTTTTAGTAGAGTACTTCTGATACACTGTTGAGTGTTGACTACTGTGAAACATGTCTACAGTGAAACCTGTCTATACTGGTCACCTTTGGGACCTGATGAAAATGACCCTTATAGACAGGTAGCTTTTCTTTCCAGGTTGACGTTTATAGAAAGTGTCATTTTGGGGTTATGAAGAGTGGCCTTTATGCACTGGTGGCCGCTAATAGGTTTGACTGTAACATTCATTTAATCTTGTAGATACCTGTCAGTGCAGTCAGCCGACGAGCGACGCAGAATGTCGACGTCTATTATTTGCGCTCCGAATGAATGTGCTTTGGACGAACTCAAAATCGTCTGTGGAAGTGTCACGTGGTCTCTATGTCACCTGTTCAATGATCCTCGTACTGTGCCTGGTGGTGGCTGCTTCGAGACTGTCATGGCTGCCATGCTACGTCGTATGAAACGACCACTTGATGTACAATGTACAGATGGTGAGTGTAGTCCCATCGCTTATGATTATTCAATTGTGTTATTTTGACTTCATCATCATCATCATATTCCTTTTAATTGAAAACATCAATTCCTGATGGCTAAGTCAATATGTAGTATACGCCTGCAAAGAAGAAAGAAGTTTAAATACAGTGAAACAACGTTAATATCATTATGAGTTTCCCGTCGAAAATCGTGATATTGAGCAGCTTAATATAGTTGATTTTGACAGACCTTGGTTATCAAAGTAAAGTGATATTAAGCGGGTTGTGATATTAACTGAGCTGATATTAACGGGGTTACAGTCAAACCTGTATTAACGGCCGCCTCTATAGAGCAGCCACCTGTTCATAAAGGCCACTCTTCATAACCCCCAAATGACATTATCTATACAATTCCACTTGAATAGAAAGGCCACCTGTCTATAAAGGTCAGTTACCTCAGGTCCCAAAGGTGACCGTTATAGACAGGTTTCACTGTACACTGTAATTGCAACTTAAGTTAAGATTAAAATTGAACAATGCGTAACAATAAAATTTAGAATAAAATAAAATTCAAAATTAAATAAAATTCAAAATTAAATAAAATTAAATTAAATTAGAGTAAATTAAAAAAAAATTAAAAAGAATTGCATAGTAACGACGGAAACATAGCTGTACAGTAGATTATTTACATTACAACTTATTTACAATGACTTAGTTATTGGACTTATGTATGCTCGAGATTGTCGGTCCATTAGCTTGGAAATACCTGCCTGACTGCTTTCGTACAACACCCTCGCTACGTGTCTTCCGCCAAAAGCTGAACATTACGTTTACAACCAAGCTTACACAAATTTTGTTTATAGTTTTTAATCATTAAAATATTTAATATTTTAGTTATGCGTGTTAAGTTTTAGAACCGTTATTGTAATAGATGATTAAATGTTACTAGATGTTCTAATTTAAAGCGCCGTCGAGGAGCACTGTTTGTTAGGGTGTGAAAAAGTACACTAATTACATTGCATAAAATTGGAGCTGTTGGCCAATGGTAAGAATATTCGAAAACGTTGCAATAGCGATTATTTGACCGCGTGACACAGTTATGACTACACGAACATTGAACAGTACGAATATGCGTAAGCCTATTGTAGTGGTATTAGGTAATGGGCTACGCCAATAGGAATGCTGATTCAATATCTCTTCTCTATCATCCTGCTATTTACAAATATTATATTCATTCTCATCTGTGCTCATCACGAGAACGCCCGACTCGTCGCTTGGCTAATACTCCTACACTTATATCATTACATTTCCCGAAATTTCCTCTTTGTTGTCGTGAGAGTAACCCATGAAGTCAACGCCCCACCTCCCTTGGAGCAATCATGAAGATTACATGTCCCGTTGGTGCCCCCAAGCGATTCTTCGGCGCCCTATTTAGTAAACTATGAGATGTCCTTAATTCGCCAAGCGCAATCCAGAGGCATTTTGGGGTGCAAGCTGTGGTTTAATCTCCATCACATGCGCAGACAGCTGGAGCCTTTCTTACAGGAATGCATTTAATCGTTTTCATTTCTAGGATTGTTAACTACAACACTTTCCATAGCTGTCAAAACGTCCATATTAAAGCAATATGACGTGTCTAAAACCATTTCTTAATCATCCTAAGAGGCATCTGCCTGGACAGCGCTTGACTACTTCACACATTGCAGATGGACATCTAGCATAAATACTCAAATTTGAATTTGACGATCTTACTGTCCCTTTCTAGGCGCGATCCACTTTGCATGGTACGTGCTTTTCTGGCTCCTATAACATTCCTAGTCTTTTCTACTTCTAATTTGAAAACGATCAATTAAATCACATTTATGATGCTGCTATGTTTTGTTCGCTTTGTGTCGTTCTGTGACACGCTAGCTGCTCAGTAATTGTAATTGTAATTTGAGTATTTACAAGCGCCCTAACGAGCAATGCTCCTGAACCGTGATTTACAATTATTCTAGAATACATGGTTTAAATGCTTTTAATTAAACCAGATTGCTATGAAACGTGCTACCAAATCAATGTCAGGTTTAGCTAAAACTACTGTGCCGACAGTTTCTAAAGTAGATTTTAGTATTAATTAAACTATACGGTTAGCTATACTTTCTAGAATTAGTATAGTTGAATTAAGGTATATAGTTGAAATACAGATTAATAAAATAATTACAATCCCTAATGATTAAAAACTAATCACAATTGTATGCCTGGTTAATTAGAAGGTGCTTCTTAAGTTGACGACAGAATATACGCAATGATGGTAATGTACAAATACAATCAGGCAAACTGTTCCACGTCAATGGGGCTGCTATAATTATAATAATGTAGACAGTCCTCTACATGAAGAGGCCGTCCCTCTTCCTCTTAATTCACTTACTACATAAACTACGCCATAAATCACGGTCAGACGTGTCTTACGAAGGACTGCGATAGCAACTCTCATTAAGAGTTCATGCGCATATATTGATCAGCCCTGAGTACTTGACTCCGTATGTGTCTTACGCTTGAACAGCGCTGCTATTGAGCCATGATAACAGATGGAGAGACAACCCGTAGATCTCTCAAGTCAAGGCCAACTGATGCTGCACCTGTCTCTTAATCGACTAGAGATGAACTCAACTGTCCTTGTAGCTGTGTCTTTCTATAGTTCTTAATTGTTGACTGTTGAAGGTCGCTGTTCTATCGTCCTCAATACAGCTGTGTCTTTTTCTGCTTTCCCCAGCCGATTTCCGCGCAGTCGCACTTGCCGCAGCCAAGTCATTCGAAGTGGTTTCAATGGCAATCGGTGGGACTGACTTTGATCATTACGTTGACGAGATCAATAGTCATCATTGGCTCCAGCCACTCGGTTTTAATCCAACAGCTCGCGACGTCCTTCCTTCTCAATCATGTTGCTGTGGCATGATCCGACGTACATCCAACATGAAGTTGCATTCTTTACTTGAACTTCGCCATTCCAGTTCTGTCGATTTGAGCAGCTTTTCGCTTTCAGCAACAGACAATCAAGTACCGATGGTGCAAGATTTGTTGTCTGCTCGCATGGAGGGAATCTCAGCTGCGTTTGAAGCTGCATCATCCGTGATGAGGGCCTGCAATCCTCATCGATGGGATGACGGCGATAAACATTTGATCTACGAAGCGATTGATGTTCTCTAAACATGAGCTCATCCCCGCATTATTGCCTTAATTTAGTAAAGTTTTCTACCTTTGCAGATTTAATTGTAATTTGGGGATTTCTTCCAATACTATATGAAGACTAGGAATGTAGTATAAAATAGACTTAGCGTGTTTCAGGTGTCTAGAACATAGTTTTATTGAAGCTTCGTTCAACTTCAAAAAAATTATTAACGATGAATCTTTTTCAAGATAAAGAGATGAAGAATATCTGTGAGTTTGATGTTTTCGATGCAGATATTGTAAGTATAACTTTCCGCGTGATACGGTTTGTCTAAACAGAATACTTGTTTATTTTAGCAATAGAACGGTTTGCAGAGTTTTCATTGAAGGCAATTGACCAAGACTGAGTCTCAATGCAGGCCAGGATACAGATTTTCTCGCATGCATTGTTTTGAGTGTTAGTATAATTATTATATTATTTTTACGGCTAAGTAGTACTAGTAGAGTGATAATTGAAATTAAGAATCTCAGACAAAAGTACACGTGATAAAGATTTAACTCTCTTGTATCCCGACATGCATTGGGACTAAGTGTTGGTCAAACGAAAGTGGTTTAATTCTAACATGTAATGTTTGGCAACTGACGATAGCAATCGGGAGCTAAACTGTCGCGGATAAGGCATGCATTCTCCATGTCTGTCTCCGACGGAAGGCTAACGAATCACCATCGATCATTTCTCACATGGAAAAGCACAGCTGCACAGCATAGTAACCAACCAGAAGAGGTTTACGAATTGAGCAGTCAATAACGTAAACATTATAAATCAGTAAGATTTTGAAATAGGAGAGTATATATGCGCATTGAATTAATCTTCTTTTATGTTGTCGATTGTTTGTTAAAGCTAGAAGGAATCTGCTAAGTAGGTCGACTAGAAGAGCGCCTGCAACCGCTCAACCAAAACTCGAATGGCGCAGCTATTCAAAAATCGATCATGACCTTTGTATTCTGTTCTGTCCTTTGCTGTGACAACCCAATCTCAATCACTCCATGGCAGCATGCATTCTTTGCTGTTATATACTGAGGATTATAGTTTTTCACATCAGGTCGTCCGAAAAAATTAGTTTCCAAAGATATCCAGCTTGAAATTTGGTAGTCTATTTTATTATTTTCAATTTAAGATACTTCGTGGTCTTACCATCGAAATTTACAAGAGCACTTTGCTTTCTCCCACCCAACCAATCAGGATGGTTTTCTGTAGCTAAGTTGGTTATTGTTCCGGCGAAAATTATTGATTTCTGAACTTTTCGCTTTAGAAAAGGAATCCCCAAACATTATTTGACTTGTCACCAGCACGACTCAAGTTGTTAGTTTAAGTAATGAAGGGTTTCGAAGCTTTGAAATTTTGCTCTGACGCGGTGATTACATTTATAAATGCAGCTGTTTGAAGTCTGTCAGTTTCCAGCCTTAATATTACTTGTATGATGTTGCAGGTGTCTAATGCGAGAGAAATCCCCTCCCCTCTATATCACCTAGGTTTCTCTACTGAGGTATTTACGATCTAAACAGCGATCCATTTTTGTAATCTTCTTGCGGTATATTGATGTCCCATCACGTTCTTAATGGCGACATAATCTGATTGAAATTGTTAGCTGCCGGGGGTATTACATCAATAAATGCGCTCTGGAATTAATCCCACCATGTTTACACTCTTCAATTATATTACATCTATTATGTAATTGTCAAAGTAGTTAAATAGCTGTTTCTCTTGTGACGGATCATGATTTCTTAATGAAGGGTGTGGCTACAGGGTCTGGTCTTAAACCCCCCGAGAGAAGCTATAAATTTAAAACCAGATCAACATTGCAGTCATTGCCATCCAAGGTGCTGAACGAAAGAGAAAAGACGCACAGGAACCAGTCTACTAAAATGGATATCAACGTATCTGATTTATACCTCAGCAAGATCCGTACCCATTTCTATCGTCGTGATTTCAACAAATCTGGCTTCTTATCGATTGATGATGTTGTTTCAGAGAAAGTTCGCAAGGCGAAAGAGCGTAAGTTGTCCTTGACGGAGCGCGAGCTATCGGAGGGCTATCGACAGGCGTGGAAGAACTTGGGAATGGCCCCGACGGTGAATTACGAGCAATGTTTGCAAGGGTACTACAAAATGGTTGTCCAATATAAGACCGATCCAGAAGGTGTCATTGAGCTCTGCAGGCCTTTCTCGACCGTACTATTCGATGCGATCGATACAAACGGAGATGGGATGATCTCTAAGGAAGAATTTCGCCACTGGTTTGAGCTCCTAACTCTGGAAAGTGAACCAACCAATTGGGAAAGAACATTCAGCCTACTAGATAAGAACGGAGATGGAGTCCTTTCGCGCAAAGAATTAAACTACGGCCTATGTCAGTATTTTGCAGTTGACGACAATTCTGAATATCAACACTTGTTTGGAGACCATATCACTACAGAAGAATGGGAGAAAACCTACGGAACAAAAATTGACAATCACTAACCCTGTCGCACTGTCAGTGTCGGCGCTGAAGAAGCATAAACGTTACTAGTTCACAGTAAATTCACGTGAAATACAATATCATATGAATCTTGCAACTTCAATCAATTGACGTTTATTCTTTATTCTGTGTCATTCCATTTGTTATGCTTTCTATGAGGTAAACACCTAATATTTACTGTACTGCTGATCTTAATTACAATAACAGGCACATAACGTGTAATCTTGTAACCAGCTCTCAGGTGATCCGTTACGACCTGCCTTGAAACTTCTATGTTTACATTGTCAGTTACCTGGCCGGGTCCCTCCTGAAATCTGGATCTCCAGGATTTGGTCGGCCTGGGAAAACACAGTAATCCTATAACGTTCCAATAACTGATCGTTAAGCGTGAGAAAATGCTTCTCTCGTAAAGTTATTAAATTATTTACATAAGTTCAATGTTCTTTTGACGTCACTGCCTCTTAGGTCCTTTCAGGCAGCGAGTTGTCTTGCTCTCATCCTATTATTGGGAAGAAAAACCACGTGATGTTCTTTAAGTGGAGCAACATATGAGCAATTTGAGCTCAATTCAAGCTTGACTGGTGGGGTTTTGATGTACCCAAGTTGATGCTCAGAGGAGTTTTCAGTTGACCAGCTATCGCTATAGTTTGATCCGCAAGGGGCTGATTTGGAAGGTGCCCAAATATACCCATCAATATTCAAGCACTCTCCTTCTTTCAATGGACTCCAATTTGGGGGCAGAGAAAAAGTTTGACGATTCTCTATTTCGTTGCTCTGTTTGATTTTGTTAACGGAGAAAGCAGGGGGTCTTGGCAGCTTGAGAACCATTGGTTTGGGGCTCTCCCTTCTTGTTTCCCTCGCAATAACGGTGTTCTTCTTTAAGGGGATTCGTGGTCTTGGGATTTGATAGTGCTCCACTGATATGGATGAGCTTGCTGTTGGAGAACTGGAAGGTGGGTCGCTGGAAGAGCTATCTGCTGCTTGCAAGCGGTCTCCTTTTGATGTCTTCAAACACGTGACCTTGGCTCGATCCAGATCGCTTTCAAATAACTCGCTTTCCAATTCTACGCGATCTTTCAAACTCAACTGCTCCAGCTGGTCTCTCAACTCGTGGAAATCAGTTGCTAGATCGTAGATTTTCCAAGCGACATTCAATAACTTTCTTCGGCATTTGCAAAATCGTTCTTTGTAAATTGGATTTATGCTACCACCGCACACCTCACAATTTGGACCAATTTCCTGCGAATTTGCTTTCTTGAAAGTTTTCGACAGTTTCTCCTGGACGGAAAACCATTCATTGAAGTCACCCATACTCGCGGAAATCCTTCCTAAAACAAATTGGAGGTAAAAAACCTCAAATGCCTCTTAAAACATCCCAGTACTGCTCTATTAAAAGACGGATGGTATAAACTCAAAAGAAATCTCATAACCGTTCTGAAATTTGAGTTGTTTCTAGAATGTAATTGTCGGATCTACCTTGACAAATAAATACAAAGAACATAATTATAAAAAGATATTATCGCACTGTCAAATTGATGTAAGCTATAAAGCTCTCAAGCGACCACCTATAAGGGAGAAATGAAATATTTTCTATTGACGTAGATGGTCGTTCAAGAGAGGTAAATTGATCAAGTACCGTCCCATTTATTCAACTATACTCTTTTCTATGATAGTCAATTTCATTCAAATATTGTTCTTGGCTGTCAAAGTTGTCGGTTTCAGCTGAGAATGCACTAAGACTGCATTTGACCAATTACAAATTTAAGGAATCATAAATAAATTACATCTTACTGAAATTGAAAATTCTTCTTGCAGAAGGTGTTTTCTTGATCACATCTATCTGCTTGCGAAATAAAAATAGCCGTCATCAGCTCTTTAAGAGAACACTTGAAGTTTATCCTTCAAACACACGTTTTCACTTAATAAAGCTGATCATTGAGTCACGCACAATATTTTTAATCCAGCTATTGGTCAAGTGCAGTCCTGATGCATTTTGGAATTTAAGCTATTATACAGTCACGTATTTTTGAGCTGAAATCAACAATTTTGACAGCCAAGAACACTCCTTGAAATAGACCATCACAGAAAACAAGCACGGTCGAATGCGCTTCAAACAAAACTATTTTTGGTGTCATCACATGCTGTAGAGGTCAACTAGCGTGAGATTCCAAAAATGCTGTAAGACTGCACTTAGTCAATTGACGAAGCGCTGTGCTAATGCATGTCGGGATGCAACTGTTTTCAGTCACGTGGTTTTGAATTGAAACCAACCATTTTGACGACCAACCATGATAAGAATGCGGCTGATTGTTTTCAAATTAGCGATTTTCTGGCATCTTCACCAGTGGCAGAGGTCAAACTCACCTATATACCGAAATGCAATTGTACCGCACTTGGTCAATTACACTAAATGCTGTTTATTAAATATCTTATAGATCTCGTAAATTGAACGGACTGAATGAAAATCCGATATACAGTGAAGCCTGTTTATAATGGTCACCTTTGGAACACGATGAAAATGACCTTTACAGACAGATGGCCTTTCTGTCCAGGTTGATTTCTATAGAAAGTGTAAATTCGCTGCTCTATAGAGGTGACCGCTAATACAGGTTTGACTATCTGTATTGGACACAATTGACTGTATTGGACACAACTTTCAACGTAATGTACTGTATAGTAAAATGAATTTAGCTGCTGAAAATATATCTAATCAGCTGAAATATATTCTGTTTGAAGTATCGTTGATTTCTCACATTTCGTGAAATCCCGTCTGCCATGTGGCTTAAAGCCATTCCAACAAGAATCCATGTATGTATCCCTGATCTCTACAACTCGTTGAGATTCGTCTTTATTTGTGTGAATAGTTCCATTATGAACAATGTAATATATAATATATCAAGAGAAAGACGGGATATTTAGAGTCCTGACTGGATTCCCAGCTTTGTGTGTTCACATTTCAACACAGGATCTTATTAATTGGTGAATCAGATATTTCAAGATCTGCGAGTGAATCCTCGTTACTATGTAAGAGTAATTCACTATTCATTTTTGTTTTGTATTTAATGTCAGAATTGGTTTGACATTGTATAGTTGCATGTAGCATTACATGTGTGGTTCGAAAATCTCTTGAATGGACCAAGCGCAGTCTCAGTGCATGACGGGATACATATGTTTTTAGGCACATGGTATTGAGCTGAAATCGATCATTTTGACAGCCAAGAACAATGATTGAAATTGACCATCATTGATCAGAGTGCGCCTGATTGCGTTTCGAAAAAGCATTTTTTTTCCTGGCAACTTCACCTGTGGCAGAGGTCAACTCACTAATATACCGACATGCAATGGGACTGCGCATGGGGGATTGATCTTGGATTTGAGTCTGGTAGTTGTTTTTTCATTGGCTTTTTTTGTTATTGTGCCGTATATTGAATAGATTTGTCATAACGAAAATTCCCCTTTTGCTTGGGTAGCTCTTTTTACGCAGGATGGGGAATAGAATATACAACCTGCGGATCAGGATATTCTTAAGGGTGATATTTCGAATATAGCGTATTGTTTGGGATGTTTACAATGCCATATTTCGTTTGTTCTGGCCAGGTTTGGGTGATACGATATTTAAATATTCAGGTCGTGCCCCTTGATAGTTTGTTTGTATGGAGCTCAGGGATACATGCATGGACTCTCGTTGGAATGGCTTTTTGCCACAAAGCAGACATGATCCCACAAAACGTATGATATTTAATCATGCTGCGACAAACAGAGTCATTTTGTCTCAGAAACGCCTGCAAAGCCGGCAATAATTTTCCTCGCATAAGTTTCATTTTCTCCGCAATAATGCTCAGCTACAGCTATTACGGATTAAATTTTTCTATTTGTACGCAAATGTGCATTTATACGCTTGTCAATATTCTAACTTGATGAGCCTCATTCTCCTGGCTCGCAACAAATGCAAACAGATGACAAATTGATTGATTTATTAATCATTATTTACCTTTATTGTAGAAGTTGTCCGTCTTTCAAAACTCGCAGCCAACTTTGACGCAGTGTTTGGCAAAGGAGCAGTACCGTACAGCAAGCAAGAGAGTGCTTTTGAAAGGGTACTTGCTGCGTGAATACAGCGCGACTGTCGGTGACTTGACCAATCAGCGCCCTTGTCTGTCTCCATGGTTCCCTGGTAACTGAATGGCGACGCACAAACAAAGCAGGTGACCGCGCATCAGCTGTCGATTTGTTGTTGCTCGCACAGTTTGCAAATTTCTCTGTAGAAGCTCAAACTTGAAAGATTTAACCGGGTTTAATTCTCAAGTAGCGAATAGGAAGCAGGATATGCACTTTCAAGTTTACTCCTTTACTCCAGCACAAATGTTTCGATGACATTTGGCGAATTTGTTCCAATTGTGGAACGGGCAATGAGATGGCAACACATTACAGCGTACAGCTCCAAGAAGCCAGCCCCCACCTGAAATAATGAGCACAAATTTGCTCAACAACATTGCAATTTTATTGTATGCGTGATAAAAATGGAAGTACTGAAAGCAAACATAAAGATGCATACGTAAATGTTTTAGGGCAAAACGAATTTAATGCTTCCGCAATCAATTTGTGTTTGTTTTCGTCAAATTTCTTTCTATATCTTATAAACTAAAGAGTATTTAAAAGGTTATAAATGTTGTTCTAATGTATAGTCCCTCTGCGACATCTCCTTCGCGAAATCGCGTCCTGGTTCTGTCCCAGTGCCATGCGTTATTGTATTACTGTTGAAACTAGCCCCACCACAAACTCGCTCCTGGTTATTCATAACATTGAAAAACGCATTGAATTGTCTTGTAGCAAAGACCTGCAAATCTTCACAATGGAACTGACAACGTTTCATTCGCGAGCAAGATCTCAAGCCGTATAACCGTTCGAACTAAATCCGGTAAAAGCCATGCTGTGTGAACGCTCGTTTACACTAATCCTGTTGGTTGTCTTGGCTATCATATCCTCAAGTAAGAAGCTATATACACTCGCAATATTCTTTCAGTTGTCTCGTGATCTAATCTCGTTTATTGTTGGCAAGTGTCTGTCGAGAGAATGACGGAATATTCTTCCTCTCCGCAAATTTGTCGTATTCATGGTTTTTTGTATCTGCAGGATGCCTTGAAGTCGTCTGCTAACTTAATTATTTTTCTGCGTTTCTTCATTTTTGCTACGCATGATAAAATCTACTTATTTCTTGGCAGGATAATTGTTTCTGATATATTTTTTTGGCATGCTTCATTCTTGTAGTCGGTACGCTATACCATGAACGTGTTGCTTTGTCTAGTACCTGGGAATGTCTCCTTCGTTTCAAGGCGTTATAAGCACATAGTTGATTCTGACATAACTTGGTTCTCAAACTGAAGTAATATTAAGCGGGTTGGGGGTATTAACCGAAATGATATTAACAGTGCTACTTACACTATACGTTTGAATCTAAGAGGACTTTGTCTATATCATATGAGATAGTACGAGTCCTCTTCATTGCATTGCTTACTTTAATAATTATGTTTTATTCTTTATTTCAGCTCAATCAGTTAGTGATTGTGTTAACACCATGTCCGTGATGGTTCCTCAAGAGCGTTGTGTTACTGGTCAAGTCTATGAGAATCATATGCTTAGTGGAGGTCTATGGGGAAAGAACTTTATTTACATTGGCAAAACAGCCAATATAGAGCAATGTGTTCGATTGGTTTGCAAGGACATATCATCGGGGTTTGCATTTTTACTCAACGGGACATTTTGTTATTCTGTAAAATGTTTGGAGAGTTGTAAAGTTGATGTGGGAAGAAGATCCGGTAATGTCAACACGATGACCGTGGAACTGCAAAGGAAAGGTAAGCTTCGTTCTCAGATTCCTACATGCGTTTTCAACAAGAAAGCTCCTTTTGAATACAATTTATAATCGTGTTGTAAAGTTTGATTCCATTTTATTGCCAATATTGCTTGTATGAACGGAAATTGCTACATATCACGTACATCAAGTCAATTACTTTATGTGGACTGATGTATCTGTCTAGCCTAACGAACTTTCTAAGTTATTTCGGTAGAAGAGATGGAAGGGTCTACCTTCCCAGAGAACACACATCAGTGGTACCTGTTTACTTGTCTAAATCTTCACTCTAAGGCACAGTTTGGTGTCTTTTGAGCGCAGAGGGAGCCAAATGATCTTTTTGGAGTAAATATACAGGTCATTGGTATAAAATGGATCTGCAGACATTTTCTAAATGTAACATCTTTATTTTGATATAAACGGATAACCTACAAAAGTAATTCTGGTAAAAATGTCTAATACAGTATAATTAATTTCCAAAACATTGAAGACTATAAAATTACTCTAGAAATATTTACAATGCTTACTACTAAATTAGACAATACAATACAATAAAATATATTTACAATACTTTTTTCTAAATTAGACAGATGGAAAATGTTTCATCGTTAGGCGATGAGAATATTGGTAAAGGTCTTGTTCTCGTCACAGACTTTGTTTCTTCCTGAATAACTATGTTGTTTCCAATGGCTCATTTATCAATATGTATTCTCACACTTTAAGTTCCCATTAAATAGGAATTAAAGTTCGAAAATAACGTCTCAGAAAATAGAAGTTGCTGACACTTCATAGTATAGAAATCATGTGTCCTTGGTGTCTTTCATTTAGAGCGATGTGAGAATATTCCACCTTCATTTTGATTGTCATCCTCAGAGAAAGGAGATTGAAAATTATTAGTAATAAAAATTATAAATTATTGGCTTTTTCACAATCTTGTCTTTGCTCGCGTTTTCAGATAAATGCCTTAGTGGCGTTCAATGAACACGCAGGATGCACAGGGGTGGCGCCAGAAATTTTCAGACGAGGGGCTAGGCTTCCCGACGGGGGCGCTAACCAAACGGCGTAAATTTCTATAAAATGTGTTAACATTAAAATCGGTACCAAATTCGCATTTCTGAGCCTCATAATATGTCGCATTTAGCTTGTCATCTGGATTTGTCCAGCACGATGGCTGGTTTAAACGGGATTGTGGAACAGATTGCCACAACTACGAGTTTAATTATTCCCGACAGAGTAGCTGCAGCTTCCCCGATAGGGGGCTAGGTTTTCCCTACGAGGGGGAGCTACAGCCCCTGAGCCCGCCTCTGGCGCCACCCCTGACTGGATGTATTGAATGGTAATCCCCCACTTTTTAGTGTGACATAGCGTTATAATCACGACAAGAAGCGATCTGGGAGACCATGAGAAAGACATCAAAGTATTACAAGTTGTTGGCGAGTGATTTTGACCCTTTGCAGTGCCTCCTAAAGTGGTTTTTGTCGTTTGCCTCACAAGAACAAGCGCTTTTGATGAAAGTGCGTGTCTTGTTTGCGTCTCGATTCATACCGTTGTCTTAAAATACAGTGTTTAAAAGTATTCATTGCAAATTAAATAAAAAGAACGAGAAAAACTATTCGAAAACATGTTTCTGTTTACGAAAGTTTTAGGTTTTACTAAAGTGGCAAGATTGATAGCAGGCAGTTTGGCACCTTCGTTATTCTCCTCTTTCTTTCGATGTTTTCAGTTTTCTTTTCAAACAAAAGCGAGTGTGTTTCACAGTCACGTCGTCATGCCAACGACGTAGAGAAATCCGGTGAATATCGAATCCTTCGTGACGTAATTCGTAAAGCCAACAACATTGACGTCAGGCCGGCATTTTCATCAGGAGACAGAACCAACATGACGATATCAATTCGACTCGCCCAAATACTGGACGTGGTAAGTGGTACATGTGAATCCAATTAACCGGATTCAAATGCATAGTACTAAAGCAAATGAATGCTTTTTCCGGCTTGAGACAGTTTTTTTTGTAGCTTTAAGATTCTCCACACAACGTTTTCATATCCGATGATTCTTTTCAGGATGAAATTGGTCAAACTATCACCATGAATGTGTGGACAACTCAGGTAGGTTCCCGCACATGTTCTCCATTGCCATACCATACACTGTCGGTAATAACATTATTGTAATATAAATATTAATGTTAAGAGTATAATTATGATATTGATATTAATAATATTGTGATAATAATATTATGAATATTATAATGTTTGCATCATAACATTGTCTGTAGCACAACATTCCTGTTAGCTCACGACCGAATTTATGTTTGAAGTTTAATTACTGTGACTTGTGCCGGAACTTTGAGTTTGATCAAATTCAGTCTAGAAGCGTGTTGCGATGTTCATGCTGGGTTTTCAGACACGTGGCTTTCCAGATGGTAAGAACATATTTAAGGGCCTGATCTGACGTACGTTTCTACCCTCCAAGGAACTCATCAGAGCCTTTTCTAATTTGCGATCTCGTCAAGCGTTACCCTTGAAGTGCCGCTAGTTGATAAGATGGTATTGATAACTTTATTTCATTCCATTTGGAATAGATAATTGATACATCTCAATTGAATTAATACAAAAAATAAAACGTTCAAACTTTTCGTTGATCTAACTAACTAATAAATTGTTCTGGATCTTAAATTACATTTGGTGCTCTTTTTACATAAGATGTGTAAGATGTAATACATTTGCAGTGTAGAATATAGTAGAGATATGTAGCACTTTCACCACACTCTTTACATACACATCCCTCCCTTGCTTGATGGTACGATCTATCTTTGCAAAACAAGTAATGAAATCCATGTGAAGACAGTCGAACTAATAAGTGATAAGATGGTAGCACTTTGGCCCTGTGTCATTTACATATTTGAGTTTGACAGCCGAAAAGCAGTTTCTGTGGAATTATATATTTTCACTTTGAATACAATACAGCAAATCGAGACATCGTTGCATGAGCAACTACTAAATGAAAAATAATGTAATTAACGAGCACAAAAACCTCAAGAATTAGTCGTGCTACTGTATAGTATTTGCATGCCATGTCAACATAAATTAGTAATCAATTGTATCAAGAACTGATTATGGGTTTTCGAATAAAACTACTATCAATCAATCAATCAATGATACAGCATTATCTCCTGTATACATGTATACATGTTATGCCACACAGCCCATGCAATAGTATAGTAATTATGGCCATCCAGCGCGGGAACGCCGAGAGTGTGCGCGGCACATTCGCCCAAGTTGAGTAATCGTTTAGTATATTAGTGTTTTTAATTAACATTTGGATTTGATTAACATTTGGATTTGTATAGTAATGATAATGAAAACGAATGTTTGATCTAAAAGTCTCGTGATCAACATATCATATCAGGCACATATCCAGTCTGTATATATCATCAGGGCAACATGCTAGAATCATCTATTACGTCATAACGAGGCTTTGCGAGAGTGAGGCTTTATAGTGTCACGACATGCTTGTCAAAGACCACATATGCAAGTCAGCTCTTTCTCAAGATGTAAACGTCGGCTGCGTCACCGCCATACTTGCATTGTTAATGCTGGTAGTGATAATCTTAGTGAATTTTTCAAGCAAATGTGATGAGATAATTAAGGCACAGACTTAGGGATTTTTGTTTACTAAGCTTAATCAGTTATGAGTTTTAGTTAAATTCGATGGCTTTGTATTCTATTTTAATTCAACATTAAATTTGTGATGAGGAATAAGGCAGTTAATCATCGGTAAAAATGTGTTGTCATAAATGTTACATGTCTGTTCATGACGATAACATGATCTATATTATTATTTATTTCCTTATTGCTTCTCAGGCCTGGGAAAATCCACTTCTGAAATGGGAACCTGAAACATTCGACAATGTTACAACGATAAACGTGGAGCCCAATATGGTGTGGACACCTGGCGTAGTGCTTCATAATAAGTAAGTGTAGTGCAGGCTGACGCGTGGTCTATATGTGTCGTCATTGCGGCATGAGTTACGTGACTGAAAGAATGCGTACGCTCTTTTCCGGTGTTATGCTGTCTTAACACCGTTGATGGTTTGCTGTGAAAGTAAGACCAACGAGTAGAGCAAATCAGTTGTAAAAGCCGGTCAAACCTGTATTAGCGACCACCTCTATATAGCAGCCACCTGTGTACAAAGGCCACTCTTCATATCCCCAAAATAATACTTTCTATAGAAATCAACCTTAACAGTAAGGCCACCTATCTATAAAGGTCATTTTCCTGGGATCCCAAAGGTGACCGTTATAGACAGGTTTCACTGTTATTATAGTGAATGTTAAATGGTAACAGAGAGCATTTGGGCTAGAAGTGCAGCACAAATAAACAAGTTAGAAATATACGCTCGTTGCTCTTATTATGGTCAACGAACGCCACATAGTCGATTGTATTTCAACTGCAAATTTGACAAAAATGAATAATAAATTAGAAATATATAAGCTCAGAATATAAATTACAACTGTTTTCAATTGAACATGCGGATAAGTAATCTTCAATAAATGAATGAAAATTAATACTTTATGCCGATGCGATGAAAATTGTCAACAATTATCTACAAAGTACGCAGTAAAATTATCTGAAAGTGGGTTTAAAATTTACATAGAATTACTACGTTAAAAGTCCTATTTACAAATTAAAAATGTCCTTGTTTCATCAATCTATAGTTCTATAACTCATGAATTGCGCTTGAATCATTATTTCAGTGCTGGCGATCAGCCGTCCGGTATCGAGCGTCAGAAGACGAAAGTGATCATTGAAAGCAACGGAAAAAATCTCTGGTACGCAACTACATTGATTAAATCCCAATGCAAGATCAACACCAGATATTTTCCATTCGACGAACAAATCTGCTATTTGATACTCAGGTGAGCGTGTGTACCATATTGTAAATGCACACTGGGGGAAATCGCAAATTGCAGGGACGGACTGTACTAATCCCAAGCGTCAAATCTCCCAAGGCAATACAGG